>LZPO01028293.1:0-12669 GCA_001675575.1 Neotoma lepida | reverse complement strand
TATCTATCTATCTATCTATCTATCTATCTATCTATCTATCTATCTACTTTTGGAGTCACTTGAACCACTCTGAACAACCATTCAAAAGGGGATTTCTCATGCCTAGTGCTGGAGTTTTTCTTGTAGAGAGCATTGTCAGTTCAAGTGGTACAACTTCCAGAAAAATGGAATTAAATTATGTTCTAATCAAATGCTTAGGCAATCTTGTTTATTTTCTTAAATAACCAAATTTCCATTTCATTTATAATTTTGCATTTTATTTTAACTTCTGCCCTGTTCTTATTTATTTCTGTCTACTCNTTTGAGTTTTTGTTTGTTTTCCTAGGGCCTAAAGATGCATCATCATTAAGTTGTTTGTTTGAGATATCTCTGGTCTTTTTATGTAGTCATTGAGTCATTAAATTTCTCTTTAGGACTACCTTCATTGTATTCTATATCTTTGACCTGTTGTGTTTTCATTTTATTCAATTTTAGGGATTTTATATTTTCTTTCTTGATTTCTTCAATGATCCATTCAAGAATCAATAGTGAACTGTTTAATCTCCATTAGTTTGTATATTTTCTGTAGTTTCTATTGTTATTCATCTGTAGCTTTAATTTCATTGTGGTCAAATAGAATATAAGTAATTATTTCAACTTTCTCAATATATATTGAGACTTGCTTTGTGGTCTAAGAGAGAATCAATTTTAGAGCCAGTCTTATAGATTGCCAAGAAGAATTTGGTTTTGATAGTGTTTGGGGGGCATGTTCTGTGGAGTTTATTTAATTCATTTATCTATGTCTTTTAATGTTAATATTTGTTTACTTTTTTTTAATCAGGTGACTTGTTGTTGAGAGTAAAGATACTGAAGTTACCTGCTATTCCTATGTGGGGGTTAATCTATATATGACTTTTTATGTATTTGTTTTATGAAATTGGATTTACCTGAGCTTGGTGCACATATGTTTAGAATTGTAATGTCCTCTTGATGGACTGTTCCCTCGATCAGTTTAAAGTGTCCTTTATCCTTTCTAACTAGTTCTTTTGACTTTTATTTTTGTCAGATATTTGAACACCAATGCCTGCTTATTTCCTGGTTTGGCTTGGTTATAATACCTTTCATCTTTTCATCCTAAGACAGTGCAGACCTTTGAAAATGAGGCATGTTTCTTAGATGTAAAAGGTGTTTTTAAAATTCCTATTTAAGTCCTAATCCAATGTGCTAGCCTGTGTCTTTTGAGCTTACTGATAAGCAGCGTTAGTGAAAAGTATATATTAATTCCTGTCATTTTATTGACCTTGTGGTGTTTGGAGTTTTCTGAGTTCTCATTGCTTAACTAGTAGTGTCTGAGCAACATTTACTTTTTCAGGTAACAACTTGAACATTTTTATCCTTCTTTTAAATCTCAAGTATTCTTTCCAGTACCCACCAAGTACTAGGTTGCTGTTCATCTTCCTTTAGATTACATTCAGCAAGGAAAGTTTTTTTTCCCCTTCAGTTATGGCAATCGCCTTGTGCACAGTAGTCTGTGTTGGCAGACATGATCTTTCACACTTCAAATACATCATTCTAGGCACCAAGCACAGGTGTACCCAGTTGAATCTGTTGTACTGATTTGGGTAGCTAATGTGTTTTCTGCCCAGTTGTGGCTACTATGACAATTTGGGGTAGCAGGCAAAGTTGTTTCCTGTTTACTGCTGTGAAGTCAGTAAGGGTTATTTAACCCACCATGGTCACTGCTGCTGGGGTATCTAGCTTTGGTGGTTACAATGGGTAAATCCAGGGACAGTGAATGCTAGGGGTCTCTTCTCAGCTGAAAATCCCTGGTGGAACTGCTTCTGTGGATGTTTCACTGTACACAGAAAGGCACTTAAGGCCCGTCCTCATTGTAGCTACCCCAGCTGTGTCTCTGGCAGTAGCAGCAGTAGCTACAGTATGGTACCATACCAGCCAGATCTTGGGGGAAGATCACTGGATCTAATAGCTATTGTTCATCAATTGGTGAATCAGAGAGGTGGCAGGAACAGATGACTGAGTGATGACTTTCATTGATTTCTGTGCTTCCTTAAGTATAATCACCCATTCACTCAGACAGGGCCGCTAATTTGCCATCTTACCCAGCATTCTCATGCTTTTCTTGATAGGTTTGCTATTCCCCTTAGAAATTGAGGTATCGGATAGTTACAGTGACTGAAATAGAAATACTTTTAAAAGTAAGAATTTTCTAGACATGTGTGGTTAAGAAAACTGAAGAAAGTTTTGATCAAGTCATAGTTGTCAGTTAGACTCATTAGGTTTCAGCTTCATTTCATTTGAGGGTCCTGGGGATTTAACCTAGGACAAGTGCCATTGAGGAGAACCCTCAGCTCAAGAGTTTTTGTGATAGATGATGGTATTATTTTGATTTTGCTACACACTGGGAATGTTCAAATAATTGAATGCTATATTCAATTTTATGTATTTTATTAAAACACATTTCTTTTTTTTAAAGGAATATTCATCACATCAGGCTTTTTTATTATTACCGATGCCTTTAAATCATAGGATAGTTAGAACCAACCTCATCAATACTCTTTGCACTGTCCTATATTCCTTCTTGTATGTATCAAAACTCATACTGAACAATGAGTTCTGGGTTGCAAAAGAGGATTTATTTTTGCACCTGNCTAGCCTGCCTTTGTCCATCAGTTGAACAAAAACATACACAAATGCTATTTAAAACACATTTCTATAGCAGCTAAACTTTTTAAAAAGACGAGGATTAGAACTTATGATCAAACTCATGCTTTTTGCAATAAGAAAGTATTTTTTTTACCCATTAATATATGATCTGGAAAAAATGACTTAGCTTATTAAGAAGAATACTTGCAACAAAATTTTACATTGATGTATAATACTTCGTTACCAAAATTTTTAACAGTTTTATAATGCTTTTTTTATCAATTATGTTACTAATGATTACAATCCTTCAATGTTTTACATTTCAATCTTTAAGAACTTTACCAACAGAAAAATGTTGCCATCTATTCCACATATAGAAGAACGTAGGGTAATAGAAACTTTCCAACATAAAATAAAACACTTCAAGGTACAACTCTACAGAGGAGTCACAACAAAAGTTTGATTTCAGAAAGTAAAAGAGAGCATATATATTTTCTTACTATCACTGAGAATTTGGTCTTTTTAATGGATAATGCTAAACTTTAAGATTATATTTAGTTTCCTTTGGATATATTAATATTTCTCTGGATATAGTTAAAATAGGATTGAACAATGTTATTAAATTGTTGGAGCCAGTTTAAAATTTGTGAAAGGAACTATACTCTTTCAAAATTAGTCTGAGGATATATTCACAGTGGGAAGCCATTTATAGAGTAAGAGACCTATGTGGGTAGCATCAAGACCATGTGACATTTACACACATGCAATAAGATACTTTGAGATTGGGTCAGGCCATGTAGAGATTCAGCTTAAGAAATTGAGGGACAAATATAACTTTACTGTAGCATCCATCTGCATATCTCACTGCACAATCTCTACCTCCAGAGTCGCCTGATGAGAAATTCTCAGTTCCTGCAAGCCATTGTTCCTACAATTATGGATAATTTCCCAGAAATGCCTCCTGCTAGAGCATTCTTTAACAAACTGCCTGTGGTTCATCTGATGTTCTAGTACTGTGTGGTCCAACAGAACATCCTGTAGCAATGGAAATGTTCTATGTATGAGCTGTTCAATATGTCATCCACTAGCCACAAACACATTTGAACATTTCAAATATGGCCAGTACTACAAAAGAACGGTTTGTTTAATATATATATATATATATATATATATAATTGATTTTGTTTGAAATTTTAAAAGACACATTATATTTAGCTACCATATTAGACATAACATCTTTAGTGTAATATAACTCTTTTGATTCACTATTTACTTTAGATTAGGCCAAGCTTCCTGAAAGTTAAATATTAACTTCTAGAGACTGGGAAGTTACAGATGGTTTCTGTCCTGTACTGTAGGGCACTGAAACTATTTTATTGCCCTGTAGACATTAACCAGCTTTGTATTTAATTAACAACCTTATTTTGACATCCCTTCTGTCACTGATAATGCATGGTTCAGGCATCTCCATTCTCCTTCAACCTAGTGTTACCACCCTGTTGTTTNTGGATGCTATGATGGCAGACATGCACATTGTTAGTACTCATGAGAACATTGTGCTTTTGATGTTCCAAAATTATACCCCGGTGCTGTTTCCCATCTGACTTCACTTACTATCTGAATAGTTCTTCCAGGCTTTATATTTTGCTCATGGGAAAGATTCAGAGGCAGCCTCTAATTACTTTGCTCTGTGTGGGTTCCACTTCTTGTTAGCATTTTCTAGAGGTAAGAGCATGGCCTTTATTCTCTGACACAGTAGTTTAGAATAGTTTAAAACCCCAGCTCTGTCTCTTACTTCTCTGTTAACCTACAAGAGTTCTGATGCTGATGGTAAGAATAGTGGGAACTTACTAAATAGCAAAGCACTGTGATGGTTAGGCACTCAGCACTGTATTGAGCAACAGAGGTCTCTAGTCCTGTATTCTCTCTTCGTGTTGATTGCCTTTGGCTTTGTAGAGCATTCCCATTCAGAAGCTTGCTTCTGTCCTCATTTATTTTCCTGAATGGTTTTCATTAAAGCCCATATTTGGGGCCAAATTGTACCCTATCCCCTAATTCATAAACTGAACTTCTAACCTCAATAACCCAGATTACAATTGCATTTAGAGCCAGGATGTTAAGAGGTTAATTAGGTTGGGCTTTCATCCTGGATGACTGGAATTCTTACACAAATATGTAATTTGGGCACAGATATCTACCAAGTGATGAGCACATGGAGACAGAAGAAGTTGGCCATCTCACAAGCAGAAGAGAGATAGTCACTTTGGAGATAGTCAAATTAGATCATGCTATGGTTTTAACCTGTAGCATCAACAAAATGAATTTCTGTNGCTTAATTCACCTAGTCTGTAATACTTCATTATAGCAGCTCCAACCAGTTAATACCAACTTAAAGACTAAACATCTATAAGCTTAAAACACATCTGACTGAGGAATGATTTCTAAAACATATAAAGAACTCAAGAAGCTAGACATCAACAAACCAATTAAACTAATTAAAAATGGGGTACAGATCTGAACAAAGAATTCTCAACAGAGGAATCTCAAATGACAGAGAAGCACTTAAAGAATTGCTCAACATCCTTAGTCATCAGGAAAATGCAAATAAAAAAAAACCTCTGAGATTCCATCTTACACTTGTCAGAATGGCTAAGATCAAAAACACAAATGGCAGCTTATTCTGGAGAAGATTTGGAACAAGAGGAACACTCCACCATTGCTAGTGGGAGTGCAAACTTGTACAGCCAGTTTGGAAAGCAATATGGCGGTTTCTCAGAAAATTGAAAATTGACCTACCTCAAGACCCAGCTATACTATTCCTGGGCATATACCCAAAGGATACTCTACCATACCACAAGGACACTTGCTCAACTATGTTCATAGAAGCTTTATTCATAATAGCCAGGAACTGGAAACAACCTAGATGTCCATCAGCTGAAGAATGGAGAAGAAAATGTGGCATATTTACACAATGGAGTATTACTCACCTCTTAAAAAATGACATCATGAAGTTTGCCAGCAAATTGACAGAACTATAAAAGGTCATCCTCAGACCCAGAAAGACAAACATAGTATGTATTCACTTATAAGTGAATATCAGCTATAAAGTTAAGGATAACCACACTACAATCTACAAACCCAAAGAAGCTAAGTAACAAGGAGGGCTCAAGAAGGGCAGGACACATGAATCTCATTGTGAAGGGGAAATAGAATAGACATCACAGGTGGATGGGGGGTGTTGAATGGGGGAGATGGGCATGGGAACTAGAGGGATCAAATAGGGTGAGGATGGAGGGAGAGAGTACTGGGAAAGACAACTGGAATCAGGGGGCATCTCTGGAACAAGCTAGAAACCTAGTGCAATGGAAATTCCCAGGGATCTATGAGGGTGACTCTAGCTAAGACTCTAAGCAATGGGAGATATGGAACCTAAACCGGCCATCTCCTGTAACAGGCAAGACTTCCAGTGGAGGGATTGGGACTCCAACCCAGCCACATAAACTTTGACCTACAACGTGCCCTGCTGAAAAGATATACTGGGATAAAGGTGGCACAGAAATTATGGGAATGGCCAACCAATGACTGGTCCAGCTTGAGAACCATACCATGAGAAGGAACTCACTCCTGAGGGGCAGGACACAGAAGCAGGATGGCCCAGAGACATGGGATAGAACCAAACATGACTGGACTGGCAAAAAGAAAAAAGTCAGTGAAATGTTTCCCAATTATATTCTGCTAAACTCATAGATTGTTGCCTAGCCCAATTGTCATCAGAGAAGCTTCACCTGGAAACTGATAGAAACAGATGCAGAGACCCACAGCCAAACATTAGGCAGAGCTTGGAGAATTCTGTGAAAGAGGAGGAAGAAGGATTGTAGGTGCCAAAGGGGTCAAGAACACTGCAAGAAAAGCCACATAATCAATTAACCTGGCTCAACTAACCTGTGAGGGGCTCAGAGAGCCTGAACCAACCAGAGAGCTTGCATGGGACTGACCTAGGCCCTCTGCACGTATGTTACAGTTGTGTAGCTTGGTCTTCTTGTGGGACTCCTAAAAGTGGGGCCAGGGGCTGTCTCTGACTCTGTTACCTGCTTTTGGGACCCTTCCCTCTTACTGGGTTACCTTGTTCAGCCTTAATAGGAGAGGAGGTGTCTAGTCTTACTGCAACTTGTTATGCCATGGCTGGCTAATATACATGGAGGCCTGCCCTTTTTTGAAGAGAAAAGAGGAGGAATGGATGGGAGGAGAAAGGTGAGGTTGGGAGCAGGGACTAGGATGAGAGGAGGGAGGGATCAGAAACTGTGATTGGTCTGGGAAAAAATAAATTAATAAATTAAAAAAACAAAAAATCCCAAAAAACCACAGAGGTCCCTTAAGAAAAATATTTAATCTTCTATTAATCATTTACATTTTAACATGAATAAAGACTAAACACTAAAAAGAATGTTTTAGGAAGAGCAAAAAAAAAGACAAGAGATGTAAGAAGCAGTATCAATGTACAATAGATACTGAGTTTTATCCTGGCTGGTTCAGCGTGTATTCAACAGGTCTTTCTGAAGGATTATTGATTAACAACCTATGTAAAATGTAATTTAGAACAACCATTTACTATTTCTTGTGTGTCTGCAGGTTTCCATGTTTTGTCCTTTGATTCTTCATTAGAATCTGGTCTACTGGCAAATCAGCCTGTGATTGGGTGGTTTATGAAGGTTCTGCAAAATCCAGCTCTCTTCTTACGTATTCTCTATGTTTGGCAAGCTGTTGCAGCCTTACTTTTCTAGTCATGGCCAGGAACTAAAGTGTTAGAACCAAAGCTTGGAATTGACATTTTGTATTTTCTGTGCTCTGTCAATTAAAGCCAATCCAAGGCCACGGCTGAGTCATCAGTAAGGAGAATCTCACACAAGAAGAAATGCTACTGTCACATTGGAGACGGTGTGGGTCAGGAAGGCTCAGAGAATTAAGACCGTTTTTGTAATACATTACATTATGAATGCATTATACTTCATTTTGATGTCTTGGACCTTTTATATTTTATTTTTGTATCAGCACTTTCTTTGTCTCTTTTTATATATCCTCAGAACAAACTGTGCTTTGAAAGATGCAAAATGTGGAAAATTAATAATTACATGGTTTAAATTCTCATTCTCTTCGGTGTCCACCTAATAATGTGAGCAGTTATTTTAAGCATGTCACTGTTGCTCACAGATAAAGCCAGGGTTTGTTTCCCGAGAGGAAATGGGGCTTTGATACCTTAAGGAGAGAAAGTTTTGTTAGGCATTCGATGAGAACAAGAACAAACTGTTTCTCAATGGATATCCTGTCATTGAAACTAGGGAGGAAATGGACAATACCTGAAGACAAAGTAATGAGACTGAACCCAAGAATGACCTAGTGGGCGTCACTCATCATTTTTTTTATTAGCACCAAGAGTTGCACTTGCCATAATAAAATTTTAGAGCCGAAATGTACAATTGTACAATGCCAGGCAGTCACTCTTTTCCTCTGGTCACATGGTCTCTTTCATGGCTACAGAGCTCTGGCTTTCCAGCATGAAAGCGGCATGAACAATATTTAAATGAATGGAGTCAGCTACATTCTAGTATAAGTTTATCTATAGAAAATAGCTGGTAGGTTGGTCCTTAGGCTACNTGTTTCTGGTTGTTTAGACGATTCTTTTTCAGTGTAGCAGGAGAAAGGCATTGAGAACACAGGAGTCCTAGAAGCCAATCCTGAACAATGACGGGAAGGAGAACACTACTGAGTAGGGAAAACTAAGAGGCCATTATAGAATGAAGAAACCAAGCTAGAAAAGACCTAAAAAAGTACTTACATCAGTTAGAGGAGGTTACTCAGCTCTCTGAAAGCTAAGGGGCAGCAAACACAGAAACAAACAAATACAGAAGCTCCATCATGCATTTGGTGATGATGTGTGGATTCTCCACAGAGGCCAGAAATAACAGGTTCTGGATTCTGCAAGCTACATTCTCTGAAAACACTGAGCCAAGTATGATTTTCATGAAACGGCCTCTTGAATCAACAACTAACACTACTTAATTGAGATTTTGTTNGTAGGCCATTATCTTAAGGAGAATATTCAATTGACCACCCAATATTTTACAAAACTTAAAAATGTCTTAATCTTAAAAGTTGCAAAATATGAAAAGAGCACGAAAGCATCCAAAACCTTTTGCCTGGAAGTGAGGGGATTTGAGATACAAAGTAAATCTCTCTGAGGAAGAGACATGCAATTTTGACCCATCTTTTCCAAAACTAAATAGACTAATGAATAAAATATTACAGAAAATATATTTGTATTTTATTTCTGAATGTGAGGAATGATGGATTATAAAACATAAAAGAAAATACTCATATGAAACAGAGCAAGATATTGGAAAGGAAGAATCTGGGAAAATAATACAAATATTTCTAAGGAATTTTCAGCAACTTTCAATGTGAAGAAAAACAAACAATTAATTAATCTGAAAAAGAAATCCTTGCTAAAGCTCTTGTGAAAGAGAAGATAAGGTCTAACCTCTTAGAAGTTTAAAGGGAACAAAAAGTAAGCTCTAAGCGAAGCCTGGAGCAGTGACATTAGGCCGAGGGCAACACCTACCTGCAAGAACCATTTGGAAGATCAAGTTTATTATAAAATTCACAAAGACCTAGAGGAAACTCCTGTTTACAAAATAAACAACCTTGAAGCTTTTGAATAATTGCATTGGGCAGCTGAAATAACTACCAAATCACCAGTGTGAGAAGATAAAATAAATCAGAGATGACAGATGATATATTTCTCCTGGATATAATCTTCGTTAACAATAGCTGGAAAGATTGAGGCCATTTCCCATCCGCATTGACTGATGAGGTGTCAGCAGGCATGGGCTAGAAGAACAAATAAAGAGTGTGAGGTTTCTCACTGGGCTGAGGCAAGCTCTGCTGGAAAATGAATGTGAAACCTTGCAGCACACTGAGGGGATGTCCAGGAGCAGAAAGATAGTGACTAAAGTCAGTTCAACACAAAATGGATAGGGAATAAAAGAAAAGCAATGAGCTGCAAGGGAGATGACCATTTAGAGGATTTGAGAAAAGGAGAATTACAGAACACTGAGCTATTCATATGACATCTGTGCTGACATGCATCTCTGCTTAAGATAAAAATCAATGCTAGTATAAAAGAGGAATCTTCAAAAACATGGGATAGTAAAACTAAGTAGAGGGATATTGGATCTTAAAACACCCCAGTGATGCCTAGCCCANTTTTATCAGAGANCCTTCATCCAGCCACTGATGGAAACAGANGCAGAGCCCCACAGCCAAACATTAGNCNGAGCTCAGGGAATCCTGCTGAAGAGAGGGAGGAAGGACTGTAGGAGNCAGAGGGGTCAAGGACANCACAAGAAAACCCACAGAATCAACTAACCTGAACTCATAGGGACTCACAAAGACTTAAGTGACAACCAGGGAGCCTGCATGGGACTGACCTAGGCCCTCTGCTGTATGTGTTACAGTTGTGTAGTTTGGTCTTCTTGTGGGACTCCTACCAGTGGGAGCAGGAGCTGTCTCTGACCATTTGGCTGGTTTTGGGGACCCTACTCCTCATACTGGGTTGTCTTACCCAGTCTTAGTACAAGGCAAGGTACTTAGTCTGACCAAAATAAATAAATAAATAAATAAATAAATAAATAAATAAATAAATAAATAAATAAAAAGAAAGTGAGGAAGAAAGAGAAATTTAAGTCAATGGGAAAACTTTAATTACACTAGAATCTCCAAGATGGCTTGTTGAGCTGTCCTCATCCCAAATTTCTGAAGATTTAACATAATTTTTTATTAAAAAATTGCCATTGACACTTATGTTCATGTATGCACATATTTGTGCACACATACGTGAATGTGTGTACACACAAACATCACAAACGCTCGTTTTGTTTGCTGGTGATGCTCCTGATGCTGCACTTTGAGAAAGTGTTCTACACAAATCCTTGTGTGTACTAGAATTACCTGGACTTCTTGTAGACTTGTGCTCTCAGAACCTCTGTGAGTGGGGCTCAGGGACTGATGTTCGAAGTGTTTCATGCGATTTTTAGTGTCAGAAGGACTGAGAGCCACTGCAGTTAGCCAACATGGTGCTTTCAATAGTTCCCTGAAATGATAGTCATCATTAGTGTTTTCATAGACTTATCCAGAAATGATCAAGTCAAGTACAAAGGCTTCTCTATTGTCTTGGAACAACTTCTGATTTATCCGTGGAACAAAATCGGCCTTTGACTTGGATTCTAGTGAAGTTTCACTGAAATACATGGTGAGCCACCTCCAAGACAAAGCAAGCCTGAATTCTAGTACCAGAGAACTCAACCACACATTTGCCTAAGAGCGATGCACAGCTTATGTNGAATTTAGTACTTTTTGATAGTTGTGACAATATCCCCGGTAGAATATTTACATCATCTTTGAAAGTTTCCTTATGCCTTGTCTTAGTCAATCAAATTTTAGCTAAAAGCTGAGAAGTGAGACCTGGNTTTCTTGTCACCATGTCTTAATTTTCACCTGTTCTTCAGGCAAATAGAAATGATAGTCTCAAAGAGTACTTGATAAGCCACAATTCTGAGAATAACTTGTTAATTTCCTATGAGCATTAATTGGACAACTAGTGCTGCCTTAAAACAAAATGAAATGTCGCTTCTTCACTCTATCAGTATTTAAATTATTTCCATTTATTTTTTGTAATATATGTTACCTCTTATTCATATGGCCTATGCTTCAATACCCATGAATAGTAAGAAATTATATTATCTTGTTTTCCTGCCCATATCTATCAGTTATGATGTTTAACTTATAAATTAAGTACAGTAAGATAAAACAAGATGAAACAACTCTAATAATATACTATAATAAAATTTATGTACAAATAGTCTGTCTGTCTTCAAAACAAGCTCTACAATACTGCAACTATGGATCTAATAATTACCAANCAGGTAGTGCATACACTTGTCAAAGGGGTGATTCAATTCTTGATTGTATGATAATTGCCAGGCAGGATAGAATAGAATCCCATAACATTCACCATACTAAAGATCAAATGCAGTTTAAAACACACAAATTATCTATTGCTGGATTTTCCCAAGTAATAGTTATGGATTAGAGTCGACTGCTGATAACTGAAACCAAAGAAACAGGAATTACAGATGAGGATGACGACTGTATGTGCTTTAATTTTCCATTGTTTTGTTTTGTTTTCAAGGCAGGGTTTCTCTGTGTAGGCCCCGCTGTCCTGGAATTTACTCTGGAGACCAGATTGGTCTCGAACTCAGAGATCTGCCTGCCTCTGCCTCCTGAGTGCCTGGATTTAAGGCATGCACCACCACTACTCAGCTGATTTTCTCTTACTATTGTGATATCAAAATTTTGAGGAACAATGATGATTTTAAATATTCTAAGTTTTCAATATAAAATAATTTCTCAAAATGAAAAACACCTGTGGGATATGATTAATAGCCACAATCTACAAACTTCAATCAGTATCAGAACTTGATAAAAATTCGAAGACCCAGGCCTTGTCCTACTTGGAGAAACCTGATGACTTCTGCTCTTTATTAGCTCTGTAGGCAATTCTGAGTTTAACAGCTGCTGCCAGCAGCTACAGAGAAAGAACACAAAATAGCAATTAACTTTGGTGCAGTTGTAAGCAATGTCCAAAAGGTGGCTCCCTTGATCACACTGGTGAACTAAGTTCATTTGCACAAGGTATTTCCAGAATCCTCGTGGAAATAAAGATNCCAGTTAATTTGCTGAATGGTTAAAATTCCCTTTCTTCAAGAACGTCTATGAACGTGTGGCTCCTAACAAGTTCCCTGGATGATCAGGCAGGAATTCCTGTTCTTGAATTTTAAAACTTGTTTTAAATTTTTTGTTTGATTTTGTTTTTAAAGTTCTAGTTGCAGTCTTTCTTAGGAAGAATTCAGTTGTATCCACACAAAATGATCAAAATGCTTCATGCATCAATTCATCATATTGTCCTTGACT
>LZPO01028292.1:0-38866 GCA_001675575.1 Neotoma lepida | reverse complement strand
AAGAAAGAGTTGCTATAAAATGCTTCCAATGACCCCAGCTCTCTGTCCCTGCTCAGAAGAGGAGGAGGAAACCTCCTAATGATAAAATGGTACTCCCAACTCAGCATGTCCAAGCACGATAAAGCATCAGTTTTGTCCTTGAAAGCTCAGTGGACTGTTTTCTGTTCTCCACTCATGTATACCAGGTGTCTATTACCAAAGCTGTCCTACCTTGGGGGAGGTGAAAGGCAGTTGCATAAGGGTTTTAAGACTTGGAGTTAGTGGAGAAGCCAGGAGACAGAGCTTGGGCCAGACTTCTCTACCCTGGTTTGTTCTAAGCATAGAACCACACTTCCTTTTCAATCACTCTCTCCTGGCCAAGAGGCTAAGAGAAGACGATGCCAGGGAATCTGTAATTGTATAGCTTTTCCAGTGAACCACTCCAGATCCACATAACTGGTCATGTCAAAGCCGACTTTCCCTTCTGAACACTCAGCGGTGACCAAATGGGCTGGAGGAAGAGGAGAAATACCGTGAACAATCCTGGGCTGCGCCTCAGAGACTAATAAATAATTACTAATGGGAAAGAAAACAGAGGAAAGCGGAGGAGCAAAGCAGCAGGCCAGACAGTCAGCGTGGGTTCCGGCCCACAGAGGGGGACAGGCTGGGGGTAAGTGCGAATGAAAAACTTAAAACACACCAGCAGCGGTGACCCAAAGACAGCAAGAGCGAGAGTAAAGCTGGCCGGGAAGGTTTTCTAGTCCTGCATTTGATCCCTCTGCTCACAGCATGTTTCAGAGTCTTACTGAAGCTGAGAATGGACTGTTAAATCGTTTGCCATATGAGTGCTGCGCAAAGCCAAATGCTTTGCTTCCCCTTCAGTCTTGTAGGGCTCAGATTCTGCCTTATTTTAAGGGAAAGAATTGGAGGATCTCTGCTAAAGTATTGATATGTGTTCAGACTTAAGCCAGACAGCAAAAATGACAGAGCGGAGAAGCATGGGCAGGTGCCATATTGTAATCTGTCCACCTCTTAAATTATGTAGCATATGTATCACAATATATTGAATTTAAAACCTGAAGTATGACATTCCATAAATAATTCACACTGGCTTTTTCATTAAGTGTGAGCTGGGGCTTAGGACAATGATACTTGATTTTTGTTCGTGTCTCATTTAAATACAGGTGTGAAAAGGAAATTACAGCATTGCTATGGCGAAGCAAGCATGGCTGGGTAAAAACACACACTCATGTTCCCACTCCTTCCCCAGGAATAATCCAGAAAAAAAGTAAACAATACATGAATTTTCTTAAAACATGGAGTCTGTGCAGGCTTCTCCTGCATACCATTGCTTTATAATATGCACTGGGTTGATGACTGCCCACTTGGAATAGCACCTTCTCTCTGCAGGATCCTGGTCTTGAGGCACATCATCTGGGTCTAGGGATGCCTATGTCTCCACACACTGCATGTCTACAAATTACTTCTCAAAGTCGTCATTTTCTATGTCCCACAGGGAACCCACCAGCCCAGGGCTAACTCTCTGTTTCACTTGGTTAGATTTCGTTCTTAAAGACTATTTGTGCTCATTTGTTAATTAAAATACCACATAAATACAGCCATGCTGGCAACATGTCAACCATTGTGCATCTTAGCTTATAGACACTGGCTCTGCTGATCTATGAGCCATGTTTTGTAGAAAGGAAGGATATAGGGCTGGTGTGATCTGAAATGGCAGTGTTTAGAAATGTTCCTTCTCAATCATGTATCATATTTCTGCTTCTAACATCAGTTCTTCATAAGCTAGATGACCATCCTGCGAATACACCGATTTTAAAGTTTTATAGAAGTTTTGGGGATACATCTGCCACCTCTTCTATATCATGTTTTCTATAATGAAGGTATAGGCAAGACTGAATGAACTGCCGTCTAATAAGATTGAGCAGGAAAAAGATGGCTACCTCTCTCTATAAAGTCCCAGATAAGCTTAATTATGGTTGTACATACAGGCATTTTTTTTCAATCTTTAGACAGATAATTGTGTTCATGTCATACTCATTTACAAATAGAATACAACACAAAGTGCTTCTGTCTTGAGATGGGAAATGAACCTTCTTGATGAATAGCCATTGTTTATAAATCTGTGAAAAATGAGATGTCAACCGAGTATAAGAGCAGGGCCACGAGATGGTTTGCAAGTAGCTGGGGAGGGATTATGGAAGAAGGGGCATTTTGTAAGAGTCTTGAAATAAGTGCAGGTTCTTTTAGTTAGGCACCGAGAAAGACAAGTGATATATCCAGACACAATGCCCCAGAAAAGCAGGAAAGAGCTGGGCAAATTGCAGCGGTGGAGGACTGACAGGGTCAGACATACAGATGCTTTAATGTCCTGTGGCATCTGAGGAGGTGAAGGCTGAGCAGTGGTGAGCTGTGGACAGGTGTGAAGTGAGGACCAACATAATCAGGAAGCTCATTCAGATTACTGTGCCCGCAAGGCAATCTCTATGAGTGCCCAGGTTAGGTCAGCCATCCCTCCTCTCCATAGCCAAGATAATTTTATCACTGCCTGAATTCTGTTGAACTGAAATCATCTTTATGACATTATCCCCCGATGAGACTGGAAACTTCCTGGTGGTTGGTTGGTGCTTTATCATCCCTAAGCCCTACAGACACGAAAGGTATCCAGAATAGGCATTCATAAACAGCTGTTGAAATAAAGACAAGAAGCTTCAAGTTGGCAGCTCACTAAATGGAGAGGTAGTAAAACAAAGAGAGGGAAATTGGAAGCTGATTCCAGGGTTTAAAGTCCACATTGCCTCCAGGATCAAGGTCATATTTATAGAAACAGGGAAGTCAGAAGGAGGAACTTTATAGAAAAAAAATGTAAAACCTTAATGGTTAATTTTTAAACCAACTGAGTAGGAGACGTCAGCAAGACTTAGAGACAGAAATGTGGACTGTATGATACTAGGGCACAACCATGGTAGACTTGAGAGTGGTTGGTTGTCATTGGTGTATTTCACTTAATCGTATTACATAACGGCTACAAGACTTAGTGGCTTTTCACAACAGGACACATGACAAAGCTCATGTAGACTAGGCACTGTGTCTCCTAGTCTGTTCCTGGCTACAAGTATCTGGGACATAGTGTCATCATTGTGGCGGAGCAGAATAAGAGAAGGCACAGAATCAATCATACGAGCTCATTTTTTTTTTTAAATTTTGTAAGCCTTTGCATAGAAATGAAACACCTAGAAGCACCTACTTACATCCCAAGAACCAGGGTAAATCATATGGCCAAGGTGACATCAGTGGATCAGGAACCATGGTGAAGCAAGGGAGGAAACAAGGTGCTGTCCACACACATATAGTATCCCAGTAACCTACTGGGATCTGTTCCAGGATTCCCAGTGAACAGCAGAATGATTGGTACTGAACACTATCCACAGCTTCCATGCTTTTTTCTCCTTGTTTTGCGACTTGAGAGCAGATAGCACAATTTTCTTTTTTCCTCTTCACAATTTCAAGAACAATTCTTTCATAACATAAACCATAGCAACCTTAGGATACTTTATTTTGTTCTTCTTTACTAAATCAAAAAGTTCCCTTTTTTTAAATTGAAAAGAATCCCTTTTTACTTTCTCTGTGGCATATCTGAATTATCAGCATCACTACTCTTGTGCTTTGGGGCTGTTTTGAAATGAAATCGGGTATACTTGAACATGAGCCCTGAGATAGCAATACTAATACCTTGGAGTCTGTCTGATAACCCAGACAGTTACAGAGTGACTAACGGATCAGTCCTGAGTACAGCATGGATACACCTTCAAAGAAACAGTGACTAGCAGGTCAGTCCTGAGTACAGCATGGATACACCTTCAAAGAAACAGTGACTAGCAGGTCAGTCCTGAGTACAGCATGGATACACCTTCAAAGAAACGGTGACTAGCAGGTCAGTCCTGAGTACAGCATGGATACACTTTCAAAGAAACAGTTCACACCACAGGCTAAACAAAGCCACAATGGGTTGATTCCACATCACCACTCAGAATGGCACACAAATAAAACTTTCATGTACTTCTGGAATTTTCTATTTAATATGCCTGGCCTTCAGCTGGCCATGGGTAACTGGAACAAAAAAGGTAAAACCATGATAAGGCATGCTATTGCAATGCTAGTTAGCACTGGGGAACCATTGGACATATATATTGAGATCAGCTCATGCACTGGATTGCTAATACAGGACGTAAAGAAACTATGTATGTGAAGACACAGCAAATAGTGTGTTAAGATCTATCTGGCAGAAATGTGTCACTAACTAAACAACGGGAAAGAGTGCTCACTTCATTTATGCTTTTGAAATGTCTCTGTTGCTCTGTGTGTGTGTATGTTGTGAATCTCATTTGCATACCGCATTGGAAGTCAGTTTTGGAAAGTGATGTTTAGGAGTTTTGGCTGGCTTAAGGAGAGAGTTATAAAAAATATTGCCTCATTTGGTTAAATAAAATTCTTGTGTTCTTTGTTTGAAAAGCTTAAGAGCGAGAATTATTATTTGCATTTTCCTGGGAAGTTCTTGGCACAGAGTGAACTGAAGGTCACGATGCCAAGCAGCAGGCTTTCCACTAGGAAGGCCTTCAGGAATGCTGATAGGTGCTGCTGAATGTATACTTGTCAGCTCTGGTGAAACAGGGTGCAGACATCCATATCAGGCTACAGAGATGACTGCAAGCACACGGCTGTACCCAAGGATTCATACCAAGTGTGGATTCTTCTAACTCATCCAGGGCTTATGAAGCACACAAGCTTATGAAGCACCCACTGTGTGCTCCTGACATCAGTCACCTGGAGATTACATGTGGCATCTCCAGGCATCTGAACATAAACATTCTCACAGGTTTGCATATGAGGCAGTGAAGTCCTGGTCAGGCATTGTTGTTTCTCTAGTGTCACCAAAGAAAACAGGAGAAAAGCTCTTTTCTTTGGTGACCTATGTATCCTGCTTCCTAGTAACCTACACTATAGCCAGTGTACACCATGGTTCCTCTTCACATACACGTTCCCATTAACTTGCAGATTGTTTCCCTCCGCTTCGGGAGGAGTCATCCTCCACTCAAACTCTGGCATGCTAAAGATGTGTTCTACAACAGCTTTGTTTCATTTCAAATCAGGGATTTCCTTCTACTTGGAAATGCTGCTAGCAGTTATATGACCAGAAGGGAAATCTATTCTTGTTCACTGTTTGCCATAAAATCTCAATCATCCCGGCTGGTCACCAGCTCCAAACTACCGACATTCTGCATTTATGCTTCCTTCAGATGTGCGAGCGTTTTGAGAGTTGGAGGCTAATTACTGCTGAGTCATTAGACAGCTTCCTTCTTGTACCAGTGCCATGTAAAAGAGCATCGTGTGGCTGCTGTGGCTTTGGCACCATGGAGAGCTGTGAACTGCTCTCGAATCATTCAGTTCTTCTCAGGAGTCCAGTTCGAGAGCCCAAACCCAAACTCTCTGAGTTCCTTGTGAGGACACAGCAAAGACAGAGTTTTTCCTGCAAAAAGGCCAACAAAGTAGCTAAAGATGTAATCCAATGTAGTAAAAATAAAGCATGATGGGTTTGGATGCCCTTTGTAAGTCAGGATAACACATTATTGCTATCCTACAATATAAATGAGACGATGCTTTCTCCACATTTTCCAGAACTCAATATTGTTTTATAAGTCTCAAAGTTACCCAATTATCATGCTGTGGAGTTGAGACTGAGGTGGAATGCCAGGCTGTGAATCTCTACACTGCTTTCCATGCTACGCTGCTGCCCTGGAAAGACCATTCACTGACAGGTTAGTAGCTGAGCAGACACTGCCTACTATTTTCTAGGTGTCACTGTTTTGCAAATGGAAAAGAAAATCCTAAAATAAACAGTAGCATGAGGAAATTAGCAAGCAGAACCACATCTCAGGGCCTCAGACCCTTCCAGGCAGATCACCTCTGAAGAGAACAATGGGGAAGTCCTGTGAGCCCAGGACAGAAGTGTCCGTGGCTAGGGCTCATCTAGTGACTTAAACAATAACCTGCTCTTTACAACCTCCATATTCCCTCCTGACACCCCATCTTTCCTGTGACTTCCCTGAATCCTACAGTGTGGCTGCTGATGCCCAGACACTGGCTCTGATTCCAGATAAATGATCTTCAGAGTCATGGAGACCCAGGCCCTGTGATAGCATTGTAATCTGGATATCAACTTAGTTCATTTTAGTGAAGTGATAAATATGGTGCTTGGTGTATAAAGATGTATCACTGTTATTAGCCGTTAGTGTCTCTATGCACTTGCCTCCTGCCATGCAAACCCATACTTTCCTACCTCATTCTGGTAAAATGCTATCTGGTGAGTGATCAGTGTTGACTCTAGTCACAAGATGTTCAAATTGTTCTTTCTGGCATGCACATCACTCTTTTTGACAAAAATTCATAGCATCAACTTAATTATGAAGAATAAGATAAATCTAGATGGACAGACATACTATAAAACAACTGAAGAGTATTCTGCAAAAGTGAAATAGCTCATATTGTCTTTCAGTATGAAAGACAAGTGAAGACGGATTAGAGAAAAACAAAGATACTTAAGTCAGTGGGACCTTACGTCCTACATTAGATTTTAGAACATAGAGAAAACATTAATGGAAAAAATACAGTGGAATTCAAAAATAACTGCAGTTGAGTGACAAGATGTTGAGTTAAATTTAGCCTGAAGATGCCTTTCCTTTGACTCTTCATGAACTGTAGCCTAACAGAACACGAACAGAAGGAGGCTTTGCCACACTCCATTAGAATGGACAGGTGAGTCTCAGCCAATCACAGTAGCCAAGCTTCAGCCTACCATAAGCAGCCAATTGAAAGGCCATATTCAAATGTGGGGCTCTAACCGATCAAGCTGTTTCTATACCTGTTTTCAGTCAATAACAGCAGGCTGCTGGGGTGTGGACTGTGATCTGGAGCCCTTCTGGTTCTGAGAACTGTTCAACTTCCAAACTGTCCTTTGCTCAGTTAAACTCTGTTGAACTGAACAGGCCAGAGGTATCTAATGGTGTCAAGGCTTATCTCCATTCCAATCACTATATTGCAGTCATTTAAGGCACGCCATCAGGGGAAACCGGACAAAAGGCATATAAGAACTCTTTGTATTATTTGTGCAACTTTTCTGTAAGTCTAAATGATTTCAAAGTGAAGATTTTTGTTGTTGTTTGACTATTTGGTAGGTAGAGTTGAGACTCAAAATTAGACTGAAAAATCACAAAGCATTTTCAACAATTATCCAAGTAGATATTCTGATTTTATTATCATCAGGGATGAGAACTCTGCCTCCTGTAAATATATACTACAAAAGAGCAGAAATATCAGAAGTCTTGTTTGGGCCACTCCATGAATGGTTGGAAATTCTGTTCTAATCCTAACCTAAAATTAATTTCATGATTTTTAAAAAATAAACCTTAAATGACCAACTGAAACAGCAATTAATTTTTATTTCTTTAAAGGTTTGGTTGTGTTGTTGTTTTTAATTACTTTACTTTATGTGTATGGATATTTTTGTCTGCATGTTGGTATGTGCACCACGTGTGTGCAGTGTCCATGGTGGTGAGGAAGGGTATCTCATTCCCTGAAACTGGAGTTATGGACAGCTGTGAGTTACCATGTTTGTTCTGGGAATCAAACCCGGGTCCTCTGGAAGAGCAGCTAGTGTTCTTAACCACTGAGCCATCTCTCCAACCCAAAACAGCCAATTTTAAAATAAAGCATTTTAATACAATACTACCCAAAGATATACTTATTTGTAGTAACATGTTTGTAGGGATATACTAAAAATATTTGTTTCCTACAATTAAACCATTATGTCTCAGGAAAGGGAAAATACTTGATGTGTGCAATAGAAGCACTGAATTCACAACCCAGAGTCGTATCTGAATTGAGCTGCATGCACCAGGAAGCATTCACTGGTGCTGCTTGGCATGATGCCACATGCAGTGCAAAGTACACACCTTTGTGTTTAGAATCAAGACTGCAGCAAAGGTATGTCACACAAGATGGTGAATACTGCCAGAAGCATCTTGAATTTATTATGTGCCTAATTTTTGTGAGAGTTTATCCTGATTGTCAACCTGACAAGACCCCTCACCCTGAAGATGAACCTCTGAGCACGTATGGGGAAATTTTTCTAGATTAGATTAACTGAAATCATAGTTTCAGATAGAAACAAGGACAGAGCCAACTGTGGAGTCAAACAATATAAAAACTGGGCACTTTGGTGAGGAAAAGAGTGCCCGTGAACTTAACCTTACAGACAGGACAGATTCAAAGGCAGCTGTAAGTGTTAATGAGATTATCGCCATTAATGAGCAACTCTGTTCTCAACAGCAGAAGAACAAAGGTACCCTGATAACAAGACCCAACTCATGGAAGGCTCCCTCTCATGAAATGCAAATTCATCTAAAAGGAGAAAAACTAAAGCAGAATTCTACTGAAGGGGTTCTCTGCTCACAAACAACTGCCTAGGACAGTATTTCCCCAAGACCAGCATGCAAAGGCCAAAAAACTATAGTCCCCATAGTCTAAAAGGATTAGGCTCCAACTTCAGTTGGCAGCAGATCTTGGCAGCATTATCCACATGGCATTGCTTTTGCAGGCATGAAAACTCCTATATTCAAGGAATTAGGGAGGCTTGTGTCATGGTTCCAGAGAGCTGCTGAGGTCACACAGTGTGGCAGTGAGTCCTTTCAAAGAAGCCCTGACTGACTACTGCTTGAAGTTGTGAAGGTGAGGTTCAAGTTGCAATGGAGACTCCATGATTAATTAGAGATGCCAGAACTACATGATGTCCACCAAAGAAAGCTGTAATCATGGATGGAATTGACCCAAGTGGGAGTTGTATGCTGCAGATAGTAGAGCTGTGGGGTGGAACTACCTAGACAACTCCATTAGGATCCTCAGATGCCAGCTGTGGAGCTGTGGAGTTTTATATTTTCCCTACTAGGCTTTGTTCCTCCTTGGATCCTGTCAGCCCTGTGTCCCTGGACTTCTATTTTGGAATAAGACTTCAGTTGATATCATTGAATACTGGCATTATATAACCTGGTTTTGATCTTACAGGTACTCATAATTCAGAGAATGCAGAGACTCTCGGACTCTCAGAAGAGACTTTGGAACTTACACATTTAAAAAGTTAAAACTGTGTGCATGAATACATGCATGTGTATGTTTGTGTGTGTGTGTGTGTGTGTGTGTGTGTGTGAGAGAGAGAGAGAGAGAGAGAGAGAGAGAGAGAGAGAGAGAGAGAAAACATGCACGCATGTGCACGAGGAAGTGAGAGGACAGTTTCATGGAAGTGGTTCTGTCCACTTTTACAATGGCTTCTGGGCACGAACTCATGTTCCCAGGCTTCAGTGGAAAGCACTTTAACCTACTGAGCTATCTCTCCAGCTCAGACTTTGGACTTTTAAACAGGGCTGGGACTCTTAAAGACTACATGAAAATCTGAAATTGACTGAATGACTTCTGTATTATAAGAAGACTGTGAGCCTATGGGGGAAGGGCTGGAAGCTTATGGCTTAAAAGGGTTGTGTTGTGTTAAGGCTATCAAGTTGACAAGGAGTGGAATTGTGATGGTTAATATTTATTGCCAACTTGACAAGAATCACCATGGAAATGAACCTATAGACATGACTGTGAGGGATTTTATTTTTGGGGTGCTGTGGAATAATCCTTTTGTACACTGTAAAGGTTTGTCACTTGGATTGGTTTAATAAAAAGCTGATTGGCCTGGTAGCCAGGCAGGAATTATAAGCGAGACAACTAAACTAGGAGAATGATTGGTAGAAGAAAGGGCGGAGTTAGAGGAGTCGCCAGCCAGATGCAGAGGGAACAGGAGCTGAAAGTGCCATGTTAATAAAGGTACTGCCATGTGGCAGAGCATAAATAAGGAATATGGGTGAACTCAAAATGGAAGAGCTAGTTAGTAATAAGCCTGAGCTATTGACCGAGCATTTGTAGTTAATATTAAGTCTCTGTGTGGTAATTTGAGAGCAGCTGTGGGAAAAGAAAACTCCACGTATAATTGGGTTAATAGAGGTGGGAAATTTCCCTAAGTGAGAATCTCAAACTAAATAAAAAGGGGAAGGAGCACAGAGAATCAGCATCCATTTCTCTCTGCTTCCTGACTCTGGATGCAATACTACCCACCTGCCTCAAGCTCCTGCCACCGTAATTTCCTTTCCGTGACNGATAGAGCCCTCAAATTGGGACCCAAAACAGCCCCTTCATAAGTTGCTTTTGTTCAGTATTTTGTTACACCAACAGGAAAGTAATTTAGTTTTTGCCAATGAGAGTACAGAAACCTTTTGCTGTTGGCTAATTTGGGGACCCTTATATTCAGTTCCAGGAATCCCTATGGTATATGAGGGACTGAAGGAATCGAGGACTGCTATGCATAGAGTGTCATCACTCCTTTCCTATGCTGCCAAAATGAGGGTCAGAACTTCCATGGATTCACTCCAGAGATTCACATCATTTTTTATGATGGATGATTATTTACTTAGCACTTGTGTTTATACTCACAAGTAGATTTTAATGGCTTGCTTATTGTACCTTAACCCATTGCCACAATTACTCTTGGCTTCTGACCAGGATATGGACTGCTAGGTACCTGATTCTTCCCTAACTCCATGTCGACTTGTTACAGCCTAGAGTCATGTGAGAAGAGATTCTCAGTTGAGGGATTGCCCAGACTAAACTGGCCAATGGGCGTGTCTATAGGAAACTGTCTTAATTACTAATTGGTGGAGGAGGGCCCAGCCCACCATGGGTGGCACCATCCCCTGGACAGGTGGTCCTGAGCCATACAAGAAGGCTAGCTCTCTCTAGTTAGCATGAACCTGTGAGGAAGCCAGCAACCAGTTTGCTCGATGGTTTCTGACTTCAAGTTCCTTCTTGAGTTTCTGCCCCGACTTTCCTTAATAATGAATGGACTGTTACCTAGAAGTACAAGCCAAATAAACCCTTTCCTCACATTCGTCATCTTTGTGAGAGTTTTGCCATACCAACAGAAATTAAACTAAAATACCCCACTTTATGGACCAAGGTCAGCAGCACACCTAGCTAACAATCATGTTTGTGTGTGTGTGTGTGTGTGTGTGTGTGTGTGTGTGTGTGTGCGCTCACGCGCGCATGAGAGTAGAGAATTGAAAATATCAAAGGAGCTTTTTAAAATTTTTAGTACTCTTTATTGGATAATATACTGAAAGAAAAAAGCGAAGAAATTACTAACAGCAGATGTTAAAGTTTACACTGAAGCCTGCTTAAGTAAGCAGATGAGGAAACAGGACTTGACCAGCCCCACAGATGTTCCCACTGCATGCAGTTCTAATCACTACACCAAGGACAGGCAGCCACTATCAACTGCATATAAACACATACTCATGGGTCATTCAATAGATACTCTTTTTATTTCTAGCTTTTGTTCAATATGCCACTGATGAAACATCCATGCTGTGTCTGTAACATGTAGTTATATAGCACTCATTACCATGTATAGTGAACCATGATGCAAATTTACCACATTTTTTATCCATTACCTTGTTTATGGATGCTTAGATAGACTTAGTACAGAAATATTTAATTTTTATCTTCTGTGTATAGGTTTTTTTTCTGTATGTAAATCTATCCACCACATGAATGTGTGGCTTTCTAGAATAGGAAATCCAACATCGGGGACAAATGCAAGACAGTAGTTTCCTTGGCCTGAGGACTGTCCTGATTTCAATATGGGTTATCAGTATGTACATTTGCTCAGACTCTGAACTACTCACTTAAAATGTGTGATCTGTGTTAAATGATACCTTAATAAAACTACTTTTAAAACCCTTTTACTGATGTCCTCTATTGAAATCTATAGGACATAGTCAAATTAGGATGTCTCATTTTCCACAGGGGTCACTCAAAATGTCAAAAGAGTACTCCAGTAGAGAGCCATATCTGCCTAGAAGGAAACAGTTGCCAATACCTTTAGAAATAACTGTTTTGATGGAAGACATCACAAAAGCCTAGTTCTGGCTACTTTGGTCACCTCATACTCCACAAATGACTTAGTTTCCGTTCCCTGAGGCTCCCTGCCAGTCACTCAACAAACCGGCCAGCAGCACATTTAACAAGCTGGCCCATCACCATGTTTAAAATCTACAACATGGCATTTCCAAAGCCTGGGCTGGGAAAAAAAAAAAAAGCTCCCCACCTGCTTCCCCCACCATTTACCTTGTAAATCCAATCTTCACTGGTAATTTTAACTCCCAAGGGGAAAACAGATGGCACCCGTGTCTCAGAAGGATCCTCTCTTGTGGATTCTCTCCTCTGGAGCCCCAGAGATGTGGTATTTTAATAGCTGCCCTCAGCCCCTCCCCTGGGAACATATTATGTGGTCATTAGTGATGGGCAAACCTCTCTAGGTTTCCAAGTTTGAGTCTGTGCCAGCAGTTCTGAGTTCCTCCTTTTTTGACAACATGAAATAATTCTTTTCTTTTCTTTTTTCCATTTATTTTTGTTTTATTTTATTTTCTTTTACTGAACTACCTGTACATATGCTTTGGTCTCTTCTTCACAGAAACAAGGAAAGGGAAGAGGTGATAGGTAGGGTTTGTGAGCTCCCTGCTGCAGTCTCTGTTGACAGCTCATGTGCCAAACAGAGCTGTAGTCAGGCTCCAATCAGTCACAGCCAAGAATAAGTGATTGGAAACTCGCTGTGTGCCCACATTCTAGAGATGCCCAGGGTAATTGTAGGTGAAGAAGAGGCTCCCCTGAAAGATGCAGGCCAGCGGACACAACTAACACAGAGCCAGTAGGACCCTGGGCTCTAAGAGGGTTCTGGGATCCAGAAAGCTGCAGAGAACGCTTCGAACAGTAGAGGAACAAACGTGCTCATTCCTCACTTCTCAGCCTCTGGAGTATGAAAACAAGGCACTTAATCCATTATGTGTGACCTCAGGGACTCTCATTGAGGGTCCCCATCTTTATTGTCATCTAGAAAACTAGAATGCTGATATTTATTCCATGAGCTGTCTGATCAGTCACGGAGCTGAAGGACTGAATCTATAATCTTGGGATTACATTGAATTGAAGCCCATCAAACCTTGACAACAGGCTTGAAATTAAAGCCTCAGCTTGTGAACTGTGCCCATCAGTCAGGGACCAAGTGATGGAGTCATGGGGACAGTGGAGACATGAAGTTTTAATCCCTTCCCATCTTCCACAAGAGGAATCCCAGGATACAGCGTGTCCCGTGACCTTGGAGAAGGCTGGGAATGTCCAGGTCAGAGGCAGCAGCTGGCCTAGGAGGGCTGCCAGAATTTCTGGGACACTGATGCATTCAGAATAGGAGAAAAAGGAACATTGGACGGGGCACTTGGCCAGGGGAACGGATGGGGAGCTGAGAGAGCCTTGCACTGATCATTTCTGATTGGTGTATTTCATTTAATCTGAGAATAAGTGAGTCACTTACGTGTTTTCTATTTAACACATAGTTTGTCTGAAACTATACCGTGTCTACTAGAAATAATTTCATGCAGTTACCATACAAAAATTGTTTTTCTTCCCAAAGAGCAGCCACTTGCCTTTGGACTTGTTTCCCTAAAGTGTAATTAAATCAGGGAGACAATTTCTGCCACAATTAAGGACTTTTCACTGCTTTTGGTGAGCCTAAAGTTAGCGTGTCTGATTCTTAGGGAATCCCCACCCGACCAGATCACTCGGATGTTCTGTATCCTGCCAATTTTCTTGGTTCTCTCCATTTTGATTCTCCCTAGGCCTGCTTTCACTGTGTTGGTCACTGTCTGTAGAAGGTATAATAAATAAAAATATATCCACAGTATTGTAATTTATGAGTGTTACTGCTTTAAGGTTATTTTGACTTTTATTTCAAGGACACATGGGACCCACATGGTACACATACATACATGCAGGCAAAACATTCATATCCATAAAGTAAAATTAAATAAGTCTTAAAACAAGCCAACAAACAAAACAAGGTTTTACAAACTAGAAATGGACAGATGATAGGATGTGCCTAGAATAAATGATGTATTAAAATAGCTTGAAAAGTATGTGTGTGTGTGTATGTGTGTGTGTGTGTGTGAGAGANAGAGAGAGAGAGAGAGAGAGAGAGAGAGAGAGAGAGAGAGAGAGTTCTTAGCTGTGGGACGTAGTAAACATTCTTATTCATCAGCCTTTGCTACAATCAAACCACCCCAAAATTTAGGAGTAATGAACAAGACTTTACGTTTCACAGCCCCTGGACAGATGAGTTAGGACATCTGCTTCAGGCTGAGAATAGATGCACCTGGCTCTGAGCCTCTTTCAAGAGTGTTCCATATCACCCTTTGTGCTCAGTCCTGTGAAGCTGTTGCTACCTTCAGCTGCTTCTCTGATTCTCCCCGGAGTACAAGTGAATGCGGGGTAGAGCCTTAGTTACATGAAAATCAGTCTCTGCCTTCAATGGCTAGACAGACATTTACTCCAGCTCTAGTCCCTTCTGAAACTGGGTTGAGAAACTGGGTTGGACCACAGTTTAGTCGGTGTTTTCTAGAGGAACAGAACCAAGAGAATGAATGTATACCACAATGGAGATTTATTAGGTTGGCTTAGATGCTGTGCACTGGGAATCCAACAATGGCTAGCACCATGCTGGAGAGGTTGAGAACTCAACAACTACTCAGTTCACAAAGCTAGATACCTTAGTTGTCCCAGTCTGATGCTGAAGGCCTAGAAGATTCTTAGGTAGCCACTGGTCCTCATTCCATGTGAAAAGTCTGAAGAAGCTGAGCCCTAGTGTAAGACGAATCTCTAAATGGTCTTATTAATTAAAAACCCAGAGCCAGATACTGGGGCAAATTCTGAAAGGTCAGAGAGACAGAACAAGCCACAGCCAACCTCACCTTGCCAACTCCTCAGCTGATCTTGTTTCCTCAGACTGAAGGCTTCTGAGTCCTCACCCAAATGAATCTCAGCTGAACTGCTGCTAAAAGCCTAAAATCTTAAAAAGCCTCTAGTTCCTTGTCCTCACGCCTTATATACCTTTCTGTGTCCTGCCATCACTTCCTGGTATTAAAGGCATGTGTCCTTCCCAAGCAAAGACATGGGATCTCAAGTGTTGGGGTTAAAGGTATGGTGAGGCTGGCGGCTGTTCCTAATTCCTCTGATCCTCAGATAAATTTTATTGGGGGATATAGATAAAATACCACCACACCCTAATGTCGGCAAAGGATGACAGTAGTGGCAGTAATAGAGTAAATACATTCACATGCAAAGAGTGGAGGCAGGGGGGCAAAGGCAGCACTATGGCTCCTCCAGATCCCCTTATATCTGGACTACCAGGAGAAACCACTGCCCACTGCGGAGGAGGGTCTTCCATATCCAGCTAATTCTTTCAGAAAAGTCCCTCGAAGATTGGCCCATAGCTTGATCCCAGATCCAAGCAGGTTGACAATTAAGGTTAGCATCACAGGTCATATGACCAAGTTTTTCCAGTGAAATGTGGGCAGAGATGGTATGTGTCACTCCCTAACAGCAGATTCTAAAGCTGACGCTTTCTTTCTACAATTTACCTCTCCAGTCAAAGCTACAGGATGTGGAGGGCTTTAATGTCCCTCACCTTACCTTTGGTGAGGAGAGCCAAAAGGTGGGAAGTGTGGGTCACTGCAGAACATGTGGATGGCTTCTTATAAGCCGTCAATAAACACTGAGAAGTTAAGCTTCATGGCTGTTTTTTTATGGCAGTTATTAATAGCTGCCTACCCCATCGTGTCAGAAAGCGTGGCAGTCACTAGGACTGATGCTGATTAAGCAAAGTGGAAAAGTCCACTCCACGCCTTAGAGCATTCAGCTGAAGAGATGTGCCATGCTACAGAAGGACTTCCTTCCTGCAGCACACTCAGCCCACAGCTGACTTCCATAAGAAGGCAGCTGGGATTGTCAAGGACTGGGCCTTTGTCCACGTTGCTTGCATCCCACACCGAAACTCGTGTCCACGTTTCCTTCACCATCCATCAGAGACCTTTATTTGAGCAGAGGGATGTGAAGTTTCCTTGGATGCCGGTTGCCCCTCTGCTCACTGTGTGTCCCTCTGATAGAGTAAACCTTGCTCTTGTTCTGCTAGGGACTCTGCTCACTGAAATCTGTTTTCACAAAACCGAAAGCACTGTTGGCCTCCATTACACACCAACATGGGCACCAGCCATCCCTACTTAAGGAGGTAGAATATGGGCCTGGTAAGGATAATCATTAACCATGTCTTGACCCAGTTTCAAGCCAAGGCTTTGTGGAGTGGGAGCAATGAGGACACCCTTGCAGACACCTCTGCTAAAGGGCATCCTCCTTCAACTACAGACTAGTTCAAGACCAAGGAGGGGCGAGAAAGAAGAACTCTTACTCCTTTGTCCAATATCTTTCACTCTTCTGCTCAGTCTCTCCCTTTCTCTCTCCCCCTTCCCTCCTCCTTCTCCTCCTTCTCTCCTCTCTTCTCTCCCTTTCTTTTCCCAACAAAAATCCAGTTATCCAATTGCTCCAGCCCTCTCGCTGGCACAGCAGCTACGGTAGTGTAGCAACTCCATGCTCAGACACTCAGAGCCACAGCAAAGCTGCTTCTGCTTTTCTAGTTAGAGCCAGCTCTTGCCTCTCCTTCTTGGGTCTATGCTGTTTGCCTCTCATTAGCCGAGCTCAGTCCCAGACTGCACATGGCTTCTATCCGGCCCCACCCCCCGCCGTGACCAGGTACAGTATTTTCTCCTTTGTTCTGCCAGACATACCTTTAGACTGCGGGACTGCCTTTCTTTTCGAACCCATGAATCTAGCTTGGTAGCTCCCAGCTAGGAGAGGGAAAGCAGACCCTCTCTGGGAGCTCCACAACCATCACCATAAACAAGAGTCTCCTTGGCATCCACAGAGGGACAGGAGATACTCCGCTGTTGGAAACAAAAACACTTTATTTTGAATATTCCCTTCCAGTATCCCTGAGAGCTGGAAGGATGGGGGTGGCAGGGCATGAAAGAGAGGGGAGGAGAGCACACAGCAGAAAGCTTATTAACCTTTCCAAGAGGCTTGTGATTCAAGCTTGTGGAGCTTAACATTTTTTTTTCTCTTCCAATTATTTTAATGATGCTGCAGGAAGTCTGAACTTCTGTGCTGAGACTGTGTCACTGCCACGGTCCTAACTGATCACATGGTAACATTCCGACCCAGGCTGGGTCACCCCTGTATGAAAAATCAGCTTGGGAAAACCACTCCTACTGCTCAAATGCATCTCCGCCTCTCTCTCCCTCTCTCTCTCCTCCTCTCCGTCCCTCTCTCCCATTCCTTTCCTCCCTCTCCCTTTCCTCTCCTCCTCCTTCCTCTTCTTCCTCTCACCCCCCCCCTCCTCTGGATAAAAAGCTCCTTTTGAAAGACCTCTGAAGCTTAAGTCTCAGATATGAGCTTTGTTTCAGAGTTTATTATTTTTTTATCTTCATTCACCACTTCCCTCAAGAAAGTTTATGTCCACTCCAAATGCCAATTATTTGACTCTAATTCAAACCATTTTGTATCATTCAGATCCAGGCACATTACTTGATCTCAATAATAGGGGAACATTCCAAATACTTTTTTGTTGCTGAAGAAACTATTCATGTAAGTTAGCTCACCAATCATGGTGGGTTTTTTTTCCTTAGTTTTAATGCATTTTTCATCTCATTTTTGAGCAAGAAAACAAAGCGATGCATAAACTTAAGAGTCAACTACTGTAGTTTGTACTCAGAACCCAAATGCAAACCTATCCATATTCAGATAGAAGTCTATATCAGGCGGGTGGGGGGTGGCTAGCTGATCTTTAAGTAGGAGGAGACAGGCTGGAGATGCAGAGGGAAGGAGGTAGGGAGCTTAAAATTATGCTCCACCTCCAACACATTTCCCTAGAGCCATTGCTAGATTTTTCAGGAACCCATCACAGTCAAGCACAGGGCACTAGTGACAGAGGAAAAGATGACCAGCCCCTCTTCTCATGAGAGAGATGGGGAGGACCCAGATAAGCACATGCCTGCTCCACTCCAGACAGGGTTTTGTTAGGTAGCCAAGACTGGCCTTGGCTTGAGCGCAGATTGAGTTCAAACTCAAAATTCTCCTGCTCCTGCCTCCCAAGACCTGTGATTACAGGCATATGCCACCATGCTTTGCACTTCTCAAGGACCCAGCCTCGTGGATTTCCCAAAATTGAGCACACCTGTGTTGCAGACATCAGGCTACGAAAAAAGAATATTAAACCTCCCAGAAATCCCCTTAATGTCTCTTCCAGTAACTGTTCAAACTCCAGAGTGACCTAAATTCTAGCATTAGAGACTAACTTGAATTTAATTACTGAATGCACTCTTGTTCTAGGTTTCTTTAGCTTGGTATGCTGTTTGGGAACTTCCTGTTTTATATTGTGGGGTATTCTGTTCCTACTTTCCACAGTACACCCAGAGCTATACATACTTGTGCTCCTGACACAATTCTGGAAACTTCCACAGCTGATCTGCAACCTTCGGGCAACGTCTGAGTCCCAGCAGACCCTCATCCCGGACAGTGCCACAGTTTTCAATGTTTACTTGTACTCTTCAGTGAAATTGCTTTGGAAGTTTACTGCTCGTGTCTCCCACATACTAATTTTCATTTCTGTGCATTTCCACTCATCCCGTAACCTTACCAGAGCCAAGCTGGTCATCAAGTCTTCCTTGTAGGAAGACTTTCTTCTCTACTGCTGTTCCCACAATATTTCCTCCACCTTCCTTCATATATACTGAGTTTTGTGTAACCCACACATGGAGCTACCTCATTTGTACCTGGCAAGCCACCAGATTTGCTCTATTCCTGCTGTGTTTTCAACCAGAGGCAGAGTTCCCAGGCTAGCACACAAGTCTTTGGGTTCTTCTTGTACACACAAACCCACTGAGCCTGCTTCAGAGGAGAGTGGGCCAGGCTCCCATTGAGCTGGACTCTGTAGTATTTGTTCAGCCCAGCAGCTTGAGTGTAGATATTTCATACTGATTAAAACCACTCAAGAACTTAAATAGTGTAGGATGTTGAGTGATGTGGTTACAATAAAAAACAAAACAAAACAAAAACCAAAGGTCTTAAGGTTAGGGCTGTTCTTCAGTTTCAGAACTGTGTTAATTATGTTACTCATCGTGTGAGAGCCAAAGTTACATTTTAAGTTTTAATTACTATGCCTTAGAGGTCCACGAAACAAAAAAGCCTCTTATCTGCAAGCCTCTTACTCAAGGACAGAGAGTTCCTGAAATGCTGGAGGCTGTTGTTTACAGTAAAGAACAAGCCCCATGTTGTCACTCCCCTAAACAAGTTCCTTTGACCCATCTGCATGGGATGTGCTAGATCACATGTGGGGGGGAGGTTCACAAGGCAGGAAATACGTCAGGATGTACACTTAACCCTGATTGTTTATAGGCTGGAGGTACATCAAGATGTATGCTTGCCCTTGATGAGACCTGATGAGAAATGCAATGAATTATGGGTTTTCCTTCTTAAGCCCTTGCCGTACTTGATTCTGGGCCATTTCCCAGGAATCTGGGTATGGACCTGGCCAGAGCCCATCCACCTGGCCAGTATTTAATTAAAGCTTGCTTCAAATTTGGCTTTAAACTATGGTAGTGGTCTTATACTCAATCAGTGGGATTAATATTGTCTGGAGGCCTCCAGTGAGATTCAGACCACCCACATAAATTCTAAAGCTAAATCTTCACTCCGGAACTCTGGGGCTGAGGAGCCACTTCAGGAGGCACATGCTTTGAGATGGTCCAAAGCTCCTAGACTGCCTTCAGTTTGCAGACTATTGGAGTAAACTTCCATGCTGAGAAATGCAGCAAGCATCTATGGAGGCCTCCTGGTGAATCATAGTCTGTTTCTGTTTTGTGGGATCCCTATCTGGGATGTGGAGGGCAACAGGACCCCGATATTCTCCTGTTCAGGGCATGAAGTCATGTGACTTCACTATCTTTGGGCTGCCACATGTCTGGCAGCCATCTTTGCTAAGGTTAGAGAAGATGGGTATCACATGATTTCACTGCCATCTTGATTAAAGGTGACCACATGGAGTGGGCCTGCCAAGGAGGCAACAATAGCTCTCCAAGATAGTTTGGATTAGGATGGATTTTTGTGTGATAATTCCTGTCCTGTCCTGAAAACAAGGTTTATGAAAGATAGGATTTAATAGCAATGCTTGTTTAATAAGATATTAAAGCTGCACCTCCATGCTTTTATAAGCAAGAATGTACCTTGCTCTAGCAGCTAAACTTTGTAATTTAAGAGTCACCAGGTGATAATGGTTTTAAAGACAAGAAGGGATCATGGGGAACATTTGAGGTCTGCAAATGTGTGGCAGGGCTAGAATTCCTAAAGAGAGCCCTGTTGCAATGGTGGACCTTAGTAGTTTTGGAAATGCTAGAGTCATGTGATCGTTACCAGAAGCATCAGCCACAATGAAATGGAGCAGGCTTGGTGACCCAAGCTTCTTAAGAAAACCAGAAGGATGGTGAATGAATCCCAGATATTGGGCTTTGAATTGTTTGCACTGCTGGAACTTGGTTTTGCCTTATGCAGATTGTGCTTATGCCCTGTTTTCTCCCTCTTCAAGTAAAAAAAAAAGGTACTTTATTTTTGATATAAGAGAAAATTTTAGAGTTTTACAGAAAATTAAAACACTGAAACTTTTAAGAAGTAGTTTTTAAAATATTTAAATTTACAAGGCTATGAGACACTTTAAGTTTATAAAATGTTTTATATTATTAATATTTGAACTTAATAAATAAAAGGCTACACATTAAGGCTACAGCTATGAGCACCAAATACTAAACACCAGAAACTGGGTTATTTCTATTTTATGATGTAGCAAGACAATGACTTAAGCAGTCTGGAAAAGGACTTGGAGCAGTTTCTCAGCCTATGAGTCTTAACCCTTTGGGAGTTGAAAGACCTTTTTACAGGGATAGCCTAGGACCACCAATATGTTGGATTTTTGCATTGAGATTCATAACAATGGCAAAATTACACTTGTGAAATAGCAACAGAAATGATTTGTAGTGGGGGGGATCACCACAACATGGAGAACATATTAAAGGGTCAAAACATTGGGAAGGTTGAGAACCACTGGCTTAGAGAATGCCTCTCCTTACCTAAGGTCTATTCATGCTTAAGAATGGCTAGCCTCCTTATCTTTGCTAATTTTGTTAAGCTTAAGCTATTTTGATAAACTGAGTCATATAAGAAACTGTTATATTCTGTTGTAGTATAAAAGGATCAGGAAATTTCCCAGTTTCTCTGTGGACTATGCTTATGAGTTAAAAGGTTTATTTTTATACTAAAGGAGCTTCAATTCAGAAATTGTTTTTTAAGGCACAAACTTAGCAGAGATAAAGCTATAAAGTCCTTTCCCAGGGTCAGGCTTTCAGACAAAAGCTCTCATTTCCTCAGGGGCTTGAAGAAATTCCTGCTTGCTAAAAATGGAGTCATTCTCCTTATCTCTGGCAAAAGGAACTTGCAGCCCTTCCATTAAAACATGGCTGTAGTACCTATTAACTTGTCAAGGGTAATGCTAGCCTCTAGGCTCCCTAGTCCCTGCTAGCAAGCCCTACCCCCGGCAAGTCCTAGTCTTATGAAAGCTAATAAGTTACTATAAACTGTTAAGGATAATTAAGAAAAGTCTGACTAATGTAAACTCTTTAAAGAAAGAATGAAGTAATATTTTTTTAAAAAGCTGTATACGGATGGGAAATGCACAGGGTGCCTAGAAGGATCTAGGCATGTTGTTTTGTTGACTTTGAATTTTTCAAATGCTGATAAATGAACAGCAGCTGTGGAGAAACATTTGATTGTGGAAGGAACTGCTGAATTAAACCAGCTTATATACTTTATGGATGTCTTGGCTTCAGAATGAAAGTTGGGAAATGTGTTGCATTGGGAAAGGTTGTATTTTTGTTTCCACGGGAAACAAAAAGCTATGCATTCCTTAAATATTAAAAAAGATCAAATTTGACTGGGGATTTTGGCTGTAGACATGAGGGAGGAAGCCAGGAAAGATTATGGGACAGGTGATGTGTATGCTGATCCCTCTACCTGGTAACAGCTCTGAGACTGGATGAGACATGATAAATCTTGTTGGCTACAGAGTCCTCATAACAGTTTGGTTGTACAGTCCAAATGGATTTATAAAGTTGACAGGTGTCTTTTACTTGCTCAAACATAACACAAATCATCTTTAGCTGACTTGTACACATCACACATTCCATACTTGTGCTAATACAGATATATATGTGACCTTTAAAAGTTTGTGTTTTCAAAATAAAAGGACTGGACATGAATTAAAAAAAAAGACAAGTAGCCCAAATGATCTATCCTCAGAATCCCTCAGTTACAGTTTCCTCAAAAATCTACATCCAGAACAACTTCAATGCTGCTAGCTAACATAGTCCAGTCTCACAGATTACTCCAGCCAAGATTTCAGATAAGCTCTACAATCTTTCCCATCACACAGAAACTAAACAAAAAATAATACAGCTAGCTCTCCCAGGACTTNACCATTATCCCAGTTTTCTAAGGGTCCCCTAGAGATGTCATCACCCCCAGACAACAGGAAGCAGTCTAGAGAACATGATGCCCACATTCCCAAGAAGGGGTAGGTGGTTTCTGGTCATTTGATGGATGTTTGTCATTGTTTAGGGGGATTGATTGTAAGTTGTTATTGGCCATGGTCAAGGAGGAAACTAAACAAAGGAGGTTAGATTTGGGGATCTTTTTCCAAAAAGGGAGGGAGGATATATGAAAGGGTAGATTATGGAATCTACTTTTACAATAAAAATGATAGGATAAAAGGATAGATTATTGAATCTACTTTTAAACCCAAAAACCAACTACTAGTCTCAAATATTTCACATTGGGATACATTTTTGTATATTGATACAAATTTAACATTATTTTTGTTATACTGTATATACATTTCTACTCTTGTTTAAGATTTTGTACTTATGCAGCTCATTTTAAAAAGTAATGTATAATTAATAGTAGTAATCTATAATAATCAAACTTGTAATCATGTTAGGTATGTATTCAAGGTTAAGCCTGGGTTTGTTTAGCTCAGATATAATTAGATAATGGTCTCAAACTTGTCAGAGATCTTATGAATAGGACATTTAAAATGTTTAATGGAAAAAGCTTACTATGACAGACAGAAACTCCAAACTCTAAGGTCTCCAAAGAAAATGACGGGATACCACAATATCTCCACCTGGATTATGGTAATGCTAACCACTGGGCAAGACTGCCCCATTGCAGCACCTACTGCCAGGACCCAGCCCAAACTATAGACAAGCAGGACACTGAAGAGTTGATTTCCCCACTTTGCCTAGACAAAGTAATGTCAGTCTCTTCCATGTTTCTCCTCTACAGGAAGCCTTTCACCTTCTGGACCTAGCAGCTAAAGGCTGATGCTATTCTGGTACCTCTGCCTCCAATGCCATGGAGACCATAGGAGCCTGGAATGCCCATCTCGATAATAGACTAGTCTCTGCCATTTTAACTGATGTATGCTAGTATTGATGGCTAGGCTAAGTTAGCAGCAGCAGGCAACCAGGTTCTTCCCCAAGGCTGCAGCCACCTTGATAGTTCATTTTATATGTAAAAATCAAGCTTTGCTTTTTCTAGAGCTACTAGTTCTTCTGTAGAGAAAAGGCAGACAGGTTTGCCTTGCTACTAGGTTTCATATTAAAAGATAAACAGGTTTCAGATGTAACTTTCCACTAAGGAAACATGATTTGAAATGATTGTTTTCGGTAATAACTGCTTGTGTCTCTGGTAAATGATTAGATGGAAAGAAAGAATATTAAAGTCTATGCAAGTTTTGAAGGTCTAAGAAAATGTTTTAAGGTGTATAAAGGTCTGAGGATATGAGAGTCTATGTAAGTTCTGAGGGTCTAAGATATATGAAAGTCTGAGGCTATGAAAGCTTAAGTAAGTTGTGAGGGTCTCAGAAAATGATTTGAGATGTAAATGCAAGTTATAAAGATATAAGTAAATGATTTAAGGTATATGAAAATGGGCAATGTTTCAGATTTCTTTCCCCCTTCTATGCTATTGTTGCACAAGATTTTTAAAGTTCAGAGTTTTAACATTGATTAATGGAGTTCTGATAAGCTGGTAGAGTGTTAACTATTTATTTTTCAGTCACAAGCTCAAGATTTTAGACTTCTTTTGATTGTCTTCTAAGTATAGACTTAAAGATGCTTCTCATGGGCTAAAGACATTTCTGCCCAATCAATCTATATCTAGCTCTCTGGACAGAGGAAAAAAAAATGTTGATGCTTTTTAACCCAAATCTATAGCTTTTGCTAGGACTCAAAGGTGTGAGTCTATTCCAGCTGTTTCACAAACACCATTTACCTAATTTTTCTATAATGTAGATTTCAGTACAGATTGGTAATGCTAATATATCTGAAACTTTTATGTCTTTTTGTAAACTGAAAAATTCATGTAAGCTTCAGAGAATTGAGGGAGTCATAAAACTTGGATCCACTTCACAAGTCAAAAAGACTCTAGGTAAGTACAGCCTAAGTTTCCCCATCTGTCTATTCTTGAGGATGGGATCTCTCTCTCTTTTTCTCTCTCTCCTGGTCTCAAGACTCCTCCCTTCTCTTAATTACTAGGACCAGAGTCCTGAAAGTTCTAAATGTAAGATTTTTCCTTTAAGCTACTAAATTTTAACTTCTGTCCCTAGTCCATATCAGTCTCAGCAGATTTCCACTTGGTTGACAGACACATCCAAACATCAGCTGCTGACTACAACATGCTCCAAACAACTGAGAGCCCTAGACTTGCTAAAAGGCTGATGTGGACCAGTCTAGCCATAGTGAATACTTCCTGTCCCTTCAGCTGGGTCAGTGAATCAGATGCTTCTGATGAATGCCCCGCTGTCTGAATTCCCTCCTTGCCTTTGACTAGCATTCCAGCCTTCCTGGGCCCTGACAACACCATCCTAGACTCGACAGGAAGTAGTTACAGAAGAGAGTACTTTGCCCCTTGTACCTCAACAGGCTGAAGTGTTAGATAAAAAGGAAACTCCTTGGCATAGGGGACAAAATAGGTATCTATAGTGCCTATTGGCATACCAAGAAAGGTACCTATAAAACCAAATAGATCCAGATCTATCAATAGGAAGATTCACTAGCTGAAATAGTTCTACAGTATGATAGGGCACTCCACCTGCTCTATGTAACAATCACTCTGACCAAATACTTGACAAGAGGCAAGTTAAGGAAATTAGGGTTTATTTCAGCTCATGGTTTGGGGGGACCAGCCAATCAGAGTGGATGATTTCAAGGTGGTAGAAGTGTTTGGTGGCTGCTTGCTCACCTCTCAGCAGACCAGGAAGGTGAGGTGGCAGTGGGGTCTCTGTATATAAACCTCCAGCCCCACCTCTCCCCAGTTTTCCACTTGCTCTAAAAAGGTGCAGCCTTCCAAAGGTTTTGTGACATTGCTATACAGCACTACCAGCTGTGGACCAGGCATTCAAAGCCATGAGCCTGCTGGGGACAGTTTAGAGCCAAAGCATAGCACCACCTACCAGCTAGGTTCTTTGTCATCTAAAAAGTTTCTCTACGACTTGGAATCTCCATTTTCACATTTGTAAGATGAGGGAAAGAGAGCTATAGTGAAGACCCAGCAGGATACCACAGAGAAAAGTAGGGGAAATGAATGGAACAAAGGTCAATTTCTTTCTCAGTGTTCTTGGGAGAGATCTTAGGCTCTCTGTCTTGAAATTCAAAATACTTTGTGGACCTTTACTCTGGCCTAGCAATGAATGACCTGTCTTTCCTTGTCTACCTCTCTGGAATCTATCAGTACCCTACGTTAGGTAGTGACACTTGAAATAAACCTTTTTTTTTTTTTTCCAAAATGAACTTTAAAAGTTAAAATTGAGGAGAATGTCTCTTCTGTAGTTGAATTAGAGCTCTTTGTAATGAAATCTTTGACCCAAGTCTGGTCAGTAGCTTTTTCTATACTCTCCATCATTCTATCTGCTCACTGTCCCAAGTCAAGAAAGACACCGATCATGTAGCTGCGGCTGGCGACTCTCTGCCACCAGGGATGCAGTTATGGCCCAGACAGCTCCGCTTCAAGAAGAGCACTGGGAAAGGTGAACAAAGCAAGCGATGTGTAGCAGGGCTTTCTTGTTGTTCCTGGAAGACTTGGGCATGGTTTGCAGAGGCTAAGGGAAGCTGGCGAACCACATGCTGACTCTGACCCTTAAAATGACGCAGGGCTTGGAAAGGAGGACTCAAATTTTGTTCTTCTGGAGTATCGCTGTTTAGTGCCAGCCTAGGTTGGCGCATCCAAAAGCAATTTGGCAGGTCGCTGGTTTGTTTCCTCTGATAGCACTGAACTGGAGGCAGGGTTACCAAACAATTCCAGCTGGCTTGGCTTCTAATATGAATGTCTCAGAATGGTCCTCTGGCCTTCAGCTAGACCTGGTCAAGAGTCTATTAGATTTCCTTCTCTCTTTGCTTTAATTTCCTGCCAATTGCAATGGAACCACATTGTAATACAGCTCAATGTATTATACACATTGCAACTCAAACCATAAAATAGAAAATTTAGATGTTAATTTGATAAGTATTTATGTTTACAAAATGATTCCCATGTAGGCTCCCTGTCCTAGGTAGGAGTGTGATGGATGGATAGGAATGAGAGTTGTGAAAAAATGTGCTTATGACTTTTCTGAGGCTTTGATATTTAACCATGTACCAAGAACAGAAAGAATTATTACCTCCATTTTAGAGATGAAAACACAAAGGCTTGGAGATTGTAATTATTAATTTGTTCAAGTTAACACAGGGCTAGAAACTGGGATAAAGAAACAGTTCCTTTGACTTTTCCCCCTTCTTGTCATTCTTTACTTCTCATTATTTAGAGTCTTGTAACAATCTCTTTCCCTTTCACATAGACTTCATGTAACCCTAACTCAAATCATTCAATGCCAGGGTTGCCCCTGTCAAGCCCAGGAATTCTCTTTGTAAGGCCCGAGACAGCTTACTAAACCTCTGGTACTTACAATAATGATTCACTCATGTGGATGGCTCTTCTTTTTATTTAAAAAAAATCTACATCTGCTCAGGCCAACTTGCTGGCTGATTGTGCATTGGTCTTCCCAACTTCATGCCTGGTGGTGCAGATTTCATAGCTTGGCATGAGCCATGGAGGGTGCGTTCTCACTGCAGAAATTGCCAAAAGCTATAGATCAGAAGTTCCATGGCGACTTGCCTCTCACTGCACTGGCAGCCAACTGTGAAAACCTGTGGGCACAGTTCTTCATTGCCTTGTTGGAGTGATTCGGCCCTTGGGGCTCCCAAAAGAAACCAGAGTCTTCTTCCATCTCAAAAATCTCGGAACCAATTTTTTGGACGTGCTGCCTTTCTATCATCTTCAGAGAGACCTGAGTTTGAGGCTTAAGTTGGTCCTTTACATAATGTAACTTCAGATAAACTATTTAATCTCTCTAAGCTTTAACTTCCCTAATCAAAGTCGCATGCTAAAAAGCAACTCCTTACTTCTAAGTTGATGTGATAGTCACATGAGAAGACAGATGCAAGGTATGCTTCCTGGTCTGCAGAGAGCACTTATTAACTTCAACTATTATTTTTTCATCATAATGCCAGGAGCTAAGCAGCCTAAACAAAGGCTTTGGCTATAGAGATTTAATGCCCAGACCATGTGCAGCAGAGGGAGACAAGCTAGGCAGTTAGGAGAAGTGAGAAAAGATACCGAGACCCCAGGATCTACCAGCAGCAAGGAACTGTGACCACCCCGAGGTATGAAGGCACAATGGAAGGAAATGGCAGTGCCCAGAGTGACAACCCCATAGCACACGGATCGTAGGCAGGAAGCTCATGAGAGAGGGGGAAGGCTACAATGAAATCTTGATCTCTTTCTCCCTGGCCTTCAGCCTCCTGCTAGTAGACCCAGAAGTCAGAAGCCACAAGTCCCCTAATGGGATGACTCCACCCAGAGATATTACCTCCTAGGATGCAAAGTAGAGTACAGCAGAGAAGAACAAATTGGGAGATGAGGGTGCGTGAAGAGATTAATCAACCAACCTTTGAAAGCCCGACATTTTATTTAGTACATTGAATCCATCTCTGGACTTTGTTTCCTGTAGTAAGATCCAAACTAAGAAATTGCAAACTAGAGCTGTCAAGGGTTGGGGCAGGGGCTCCATCCAAAGAATTAGGCTTGGTTCTTGAAGTTAATTGTGCTTTAGACTATATGTGATTGGCAGTTCATCCGTCATACTGCAATTTTTCAAGACCTCACATCCCAGCAGAAAGGTGTTTTTCACCTGATGGAACCATATTATCCCATTCATTGGCCTAATTTTAGCTCTGTATTTGGATCTGTGTTGCCCACTATCCTCGCAGCTGTGGCCGATGCCAGCGTGTATGCTTTTTCTGTTTAAACTGGTCAGCTCTAACAGCAACCCTCTCTTTTTGAACCTAACTCTGTAGTCTATTTAAAACTTTGTATAGGAGGAGCTGGGATATTGTCTTCAGGATTCCTTAGCACAGTATTTCCAACTCTGTGTGTGTGTGTGTTTAAGGAGTTTACGGTTCAATAAGCAGAGACTTTTTAAGAAAATCTTTTTTATTGAGGCAACCCACACTTGCTTGTTCAGAGTCTGGACTTCTGGGCAGCATGGACTGTCTAACTTACCACAGTCTAAACCTGCCAGATTCTAAGAGGTTATTGATCATGCCCCCAGTTCCAGCATTCATACGAAATTCTGTAATTATTCACAAAGTTTGTAAGGATGGTGTCACTCAGCCTTCTTACAAAAATGCAATTGGACCAGTCAAATAAACCCGAATGATTTGAGCAGGGCGTCCCTGAGCTGAGTCAATGGCTGTCTCTGAAGTCCATATCCACATGGTTGTCTACAGAATAAAGGTGAACATGATGTTCCCCAAAGCGATCTTGTTCACATTGTAGATTGTCACTGTCAAATTCAGTGTCATTCACACCCCTCTAGTATATTTATCTCAGACACGCAATGCGCAGCCATGCAGGCGATTTCTATGTGAATGACTGAGCTGTGAAAACATTAGCTTTAGAATGTGTAGATGTTACAGATTCGTCTCGTCCCTGTACTCAATACTGCTGTTGGCACAATACATATTTTTATCTTATTGTCTATTAACAAAGTAAATTGTAAGTGTGATAACAGTGGCAATCAAGGCCAGGAGTGCAACAAAGAGCACTGGGTTCTGTGGAGCGATTGTCTTCCGGGAGGGACACCCACTGCCTTGGTGTAGCAAATTGATGAAGATCTGATGTTGCCAAATCCCCCCTTTCTCTCTCTCTCTCTCTCACACAGACTTCTGAGGTTTTATGTCGGGCCGTTCCTCGTTCCCCAGAGAAAACCCGCCTGCACTTTGTCACCGTGAGGCTAAAGGCTCCTCTACCCATAAGGAAAACTGAATGCTAAAGCATCTGGCTCTACCTTATGGCATTTCAGAGCACCTCTGGGGCTACTGCTTCTGGGGGAGACTTCTCACGGCCTGTGATATTGAAGCACTTTAAAGAAATAAGGTAACTCTGCAATTAGGAGACGTGCGCACTAAAGAACAACTCCTTCAAGGCAGCCCTGGGACTGGATCTCTTGGTTCAGTATACCGGTAGCTTATGGCCAAAACCTTCCTCTGCTTCTCCCTCTCTCCGCAGTGTTTGATGGGGGCTGGATGGGTCTGCTGTGCTCTGCAGGTTGGACACAGATCCTCTGGCTTTCTGAGATGGGCTTCATCCTGTTGGCCACATCTGTGTCTTTCAGCTCCTGATGTTAGTGATTTTTAACCAATTTGATAACTTTGAACTTTTGACTCTTGACCCCTCCATTGCTAAGAGGATGCTGTCCTTGACTTTGCATGGGGCCAATTTCCTGCCCTCTCCAAGAGCTCTACCTCATGGAAAGATACACAAGGTTCTTCCCTTGACAACAAGTGCTATTGCCAGATGTGGTGCCTGGGTAACGCTGCCTTATGTTAAGGCATCCATCCATTGCCCTGACATACTAAGCTCAGCTAACTTGGTACATGTGTGAGGGATAGATCAGAGTCGGAGGATTAGAATCATTATTTTATGTCTTTCCTTCTGCTTGAAAAAAAAAAGAAAATTAAAAAAAAACCCTGGTTTTATAATAAACAGAAAGCATTACGTTATTGACCTGAAAATAAAAAGGCAAATGCTTATTAAGGCGTGTTGGTCACTATGTGTTAGAGGACAGGAATTCCTGATGATGCAATGTGCTTTATCCAGAAACTGAGTACAGAAAACCTTTTCATACGTGCTAACTCTCCAGCTGCAATAAAGCTGCCACACAAACAAGTCCTCTCTGACTGCTGGGTCCCATCTTCTCTGCTGAGGAGCAGGTCNCCGTGGGCACAGTGACACGACTTCACAAACCTATATTCTATATCCAGCACCCAAAGTCATGTTCTACCAGCAAACAAAACAGGTGACAGGAGCTGTCCTGAGATGCTTGGTGGTCCTGAGTGTCAATACAAAAAGTCTATTGGAGGAAAAGAATCCTCAGCGTAAAGACTAATTTTTTTCTTAAATCACTTCTTCAACTGAGCAGCGAGTTATGTGCCACATGCCCTGTGTGTATTTGACATGCTTCACAGTTGTTACAACCCATTAGAAAACAGTATGTTTAAGAATCATAGACAAGCTAAATGGAAGAGGACATGGCTTCATCTGAGCAGTTCAACAGTTCATTCATGTGAATACTTAAATGAGCAACTGGACGTACTGCTTCTTTATCAAAAGCATGTTATCTTGTGGGAAAAAAATTCAAAACGGATGTGCCTATCGTAACATCCTTAATTTAGGTAAATGACACATCTTATGTAGAAATGTGAGGTCAACTGAACAATGCCATTTGTTTCTAGTTTGGGTCAGAAATAAGAAAGAACTGATGGTGGCTATCTGTGAAGTCAGGAAAACAAAGCTATTCTAAGATTCAAACAGAAATCACTGAAGAAAGGGACTTGAGTGGGGGCAGGAGGGAAGAAGCCACAAGAGGGAACAATGAGCCCCGCAGAGATTGGGGATAGCAAGAATCAGTTACTGCCTCTAAGGTTAACAGAAAATGCTTTCACTAGGGCCAGAATCTGGGTGCTCACACTGGAAGGAGCCACCATCAGGAGGTATTCCCAAGGGACAGTGGGTTACCCAGGAGGCCACATTACCGGAGACCTGGAGAACAGAGCTGGGGAGAATGTCACAGCGTCTCCCACCTCGAGTGTTCCCACAGAACCCCTCTCTGACTGAGCCTGCCAGGCCAAGGGAAGCAGGTTCTAGATCAGAACATTGAAGCATATTCAGTATCTCAGCGACTGGGTGCCTTTGTATTTACATTAGTTCACTGAGCTGGCTTTTGGGTGAACTTTTTGAGCAGAAAGTTCTAACATCATTTTCAAATGAAATTTTATTTTAAAATTGATTGAAAGACAATTGTAGCCAACCAGGCTGTCATGTGTTTGCCTCTAATTCAGGTCATAGCTAGTTTGGTCTCTGTACCAGTCTCTCTCCATTTTTTGTTTCTCAAATGTTCTCTGCTGTCCCCTCTTTCATCTACTTTTCCTGAATTTTAGCAGTAGGATTATCCAGTAAACAGGAATGATGACTTCATTCATTTTTATAACCTAATCCCTCAGAGGGTGAGGCAAGCTGGGGGTGGGGGTGGGAGAGTACACGCTGGTAACTATTTTAGACTTGTAAATTTTATAAGTTCAAATATGTTAGTGTTAGGACATGAGTAGGGCAATACCTGGCTCTATGATGTAAACACAGCAAGCATCAGGGATGTAGGAAGGGAAATATTAGCAAAAGAAGTATTTTAGAAACTTCCCTGCTATTCCCTTTGGTCTGAACCGCTCAAGTTCATCAGAGTTTTAACAACCCTTTCGATGACTGCCTAGGGGACTCTGTTCTCTGCAATCCGGAAGAGAAATGATTTTCTTCTGACCACTTTTACTGGGATCTGCTTCTGAGCCTGTGAGACACCTCTGCAAGGGCATGCATGTTTTAATCAGCAGCCTGGTGCTCAACGCTTTATTATTCCAAGTATTTAGCAAGTATTATCACATCGACTCTTTAAGCAGCTGTGTAAGGGGCCTAATGAGAGGATGAGAGGATGGGCGTGTAAGTATCACTTCTCTCAATTGAACAGATGAGGAAACGGGAGCATGGAGAGTTGACATTACAGTCCTGATGTTGTGCTATGAAGCAGTGGACAGTCAGAACCCAGGCAGCCTAGTTCCCTCAGCTGCATTCTTGGATAGTACGCTGTTCTGTTTCTCCAATATGGCAGCCAAAAGGCAGTGAGTGCTACAGCGTGGCACGCCGAACTCCACAAGCAAGTGTTCCAGCAAACAAGGCAGAACCTGCCTGGCCTTTGATGATGTGGCCTCAGAAGTCACTGAGTGTAACTTCTGCTTTAATCTCTCAGCACAGCAGTGACAAGCCTACTCACATGTGGGAGGGGTGGCACAGTGTCAAAGAATTTTAGTCAGGCTTTGATTCCCTCACAGTGAACAAAATACTAGCACCAGTATCTGCAATATATGATACACAGAAGGGTGGGTTGGTTTTTATTTGCTGAAATGACCTTATGACTTCCTGTATTTGGTCTTCATTTATATATATCAGGAAATAGTCTTTCTCAGGCAGTGCTCTGCTCCAACTGGTATTTTGACACCTCCCTTAACTCTGACAGCCTTCTAAATGACATCTAACAAGAATTCCCCTGGCTCGAGTTTACTGATGCAGTTTTACCAACACAGAAATGTTCTGTTACCTGTATTCAAAACACATTGCTAAGCCAATTTTTTTTTAATTCCTTTGGATTTTCTCCCTTGTGAACATTGTACAGTTGCCAAGTTTAGACCTTAAAATTTCAGATGCTTTTGAGCAATACTCAGTGTAGAGTTTGTAAAGTATTGGGGGAAGGTGAGACGATAGTATTGGAGTGTGTGTGTGTGTGTGTGTGTGTGTGTGTGTGTGTGTGTGTGTGTGTGCGCGCGCATTGTCTTCGAAGAGAAATGCAGGCTCTCTATATTAACTTCACTGTAAACCACTGAACTAGTTTTGCTGAAATCTTTTAAATACAGGCTCAATTTATGATCCTGGTGACTGACAAAAAAGTTCAGCTGAAAAATATTGGAAAATGACTCCATTTACCAGAATTCTGGTTTTGATTGAAGTCTGAGTTTGTGACCAATGTTTGTTGCTTTTTTTTTTTAATGGCTTTGGTGACTGCCACAATTAGAGAATCCAATGATATTTCTTTATGATACATCCCAAGGGAACAATTTGATTAGTACATGAAGAAAAACTTCAAAAGATGAACATTTCCGTCTGTATCGGGGCCTGTGGTAGAAATGGCACACACATCCAGTACAGAGAGACTGGCTGATTCACCCATTCCACCTTCACAGCTGGGGTTAATCTCAACTACGTGGCTGGCTTGCCCTTTACTCTCACACTAACACACACTCAGGCACATGACAGCCCTGCAAAGTGACGGTTCACCTTTTCCTGCCCTGTTGTTCTCCTCAGCGTGCAGCATCGGTGAAGCTATCTGTGTTGTTTATGGATGGGTCAATAAGAAAGCAAATCAAATCAGGTTAGCAAGAATGTACAGAAACCTGGTCATTGGGTTGGCTGTGCCTGGGATGTCTGGGCAGAGCTGACCAAGGTGACCTCAACAGAAGCTGTCTCTGCCTTCTTTTCAAAGTGCGCACGCAATCTACAGAGGGCATGATGTGGCTTCGATTCCTTCTTAGATAGCAGAATTAGATGAGGGCACTAAGATTTGAATCCCATTTCTGCGACTCGGACCTGAGTGGTTTTGGATATGCTATTCAACCACTCTGGGCTTTTTATTTACTCTCTATGTATGCCTATTTTCCAATATTGTTGAAAGGATCAAATGACTTAATTTATGTTCAGAGTAGCTAACATAACCTAAGGGCTCAGTAAATGTGACTACTACGGATTCTACAGTAGGCTTCTGTGGTTCTTTATATCTCTTTAATATAAATTGCCTTGCTACCATTCCTGCAGGAAGTAAAATAGGTCCCACCTCAAACACAGTGGTCTGGTGGCCTTGGGGAACCCACTTGTCAATGACATTGTCAGATAATACAGATATCCTTATTGGCTTTAATCAAGGCCTTGAAATACTGCCTGGCAGATAAATAAATAGACATGTATAGTTTGAAGAAAAATGTCAAGTGAAACAAAATTCACTATAGCATTTTAGAATGTAAAAGGAAATGAGAAAATAAACATAGCACTAGAGAGCAGAAAGACAAGGCGCACATCTCAGAGGGACAAAGCCAGATTGGAGGGAAGCTGCAGACCCTGGTGTCATGTCACCATTTCCCAGAGGCCCTCGCTTCTCCCGTGCTTTTGCCGGAGGAAAGGCTGTATCAGAAGGTGTGAGGACATGCCAGTAACTATGTGAGGAAATTTCCTGACAGCTGGAAAAGAACAGAGGTTTGGTGTATACACTACAGGAAAATATGAGCTGTGTGAACTAACAAATCTATTCAATATTTTATGTTATGTATTCTATAAAAAAACTAAATTAATGATAACAAACACAGATATGGCCTGTAAAATTGTAGCTTTGAAGGTCACAATGATGTTCTAGGGAGTGCAGGTAGAAAAAATAAATTGGCATAGACTTCTTTACAGCCATATCTATTGCTGAAGGGCAGAGGAATAGCCTCATGTTAGGGGGGATTGTGGTAGGTAGATAAAGGGGGTCTGATGTAAAAATTTTAAGCCAAGAAAAATGTATGTTTAATGTCAGCCAAACCAGCTACAAAAACGTAAAAGCTGTAAGTTGTTATGCTTAAATCACTTAATACTTACTAAAGAGCTTATGATACTGAATGACATATTAAATGTATTATGTAAATGTTAGTTAATTTATTATACCAAAATTCATGAAATATTTGCACTATTCTTAATGAAATCTATTCCAGCATGAGAAGTCGAGAAGACTGAAGTGAGTGCGCTGCATTTACACACAGAAGGCTGAGGTATGTATGCTGAGATCACACACACGAGGCTGATGTATGTGTACTGAGCTCACACACAGAAGCTGAGGTAGGTGTACTAGGCTCAAACACAGAAGGCTGAGGTACGTACACTAGGCTCACACACAGAAGGCTGAGGTAGGTGTACTGAGTTCTCACACACAGAAGGCTGAGGTAGGTGCACTGAGCTCACACACAGAAGGCTGAGGTAGGTGTACTGAGCTCACACACAGAAGGCTGAGGTAAGTATACTGAGCTCACATACACAAGTCTGAGGTATGTGCATTGAGCTCACACACAGAAGGCTGAGGTATGTGTACTAGGCTCACACACAGAAGGCTGATGTATGTGTACTGGGCTCACACACAGAAGGCTGAAGTATGTGTACTGAGCTCACACACTGAAGGCTGAGGTGAGTGTACTAGGCTCACACACAGAAGTCTGAGGTATGTGCACTGAGCTCACACACAGAAGTCTGAAGTATGTGCACTGAGCTCACACACAGAAGGCTGAGGTATATGTACTGGGCTCACACACAGAGAACTACGATTAACATGATGTGGAATACAATGACAAGAGCTTCATTTCTCATTCCTATTTTGGGGAGATGTCTCAAGTGTCGTACATTGGCCTTGAACTCACTAGCTAGCTGAGGATGACCTTGAGCTTCTGAAACTCCTACCTCTACCTCCCTTAATAGTGGGGTTATAGGAATGCATCACCATGCCTAGGTTCAAATTCTCAGCCTTTAAAATGTAAAGATAAGAGAGCAACAAGATATTGAAAGAGTGAGGGGGAAGCTGGGGAGATGTGTCTATGTGTTCTTTTCCAGAGTTTTGTATGGAGACAAGTCAAATTAGTTAAGTAACTCTACCATTACATATTCATAAAGCATTTGAGTGGTTCATATATATCAGTTATTGTTTTAAGTGCTATTCACATAATTATCAACAAAGCATGCACTGGCTTCTCTCCCTCCCATAGTGTATTCATTATATTCTAGTGAGAAGAGGCTGGAAAATGCAATTAGATAAGCACAAAATAGGTCAGTGAAAAAGTCCCAAATGTAATGGAAATTATATTCTAAAGATATCATTTCAAGCCAATAATAACAGAAAGATAACTCAATAAATGTGATGGGAAACTGGCAAATCAAAATGAATTTCAGGTGAGTCATGATTTAAAGATAAATAATGAATCCATTAAATTATTATGAAAAGACACTGGTGAATTTATAAATAGAGTAGGAAAAGGCCTTTGGAAGCCGGATAGATGGCTCAGTAGGTAAAGTGCTTGCCACATCCAGTACCTGAGTTCAAATCCCCACAACTAACAGAAATGGATGTGGTAGCTGGACTGCTACTGTGGGATGTCTTTCTGTACGCTGTGAATATGTGTTGCTCTGATTGGTTGATAAATAAAGCTGCATTGGCCCATGACAGGGCAGGATGGAGCCAGGCAGGAAAATCCAAAAGAGATAGTAAAAGGAGGAGAGTAAGGGGAGACACCAGTCGCAGCCCAAGGAGCAGCAAGATGCCAGCAGACTGGCAACACCACGGTCACATGGCAACTTATAGATTAATAGAAGTGTGTTAAGTTATCAGAGGTAGCTAGCAAGAAGCTTGAGCCATAGGCCATCCAGTTCATAATTAATATAAGCCTCTGTTTTTACTTGGGTCTGAGCAGCTGCGGAACAGTGGGACACAGGAAAACTTTCGACTCTGCCATGCTTTGGTGGTGAGATGGACGGCAGAAAAAAGACAGTCCTCGGAAGCTCTTGGGTGAGCTAGCCTGGGATACACAGCAGCGAGCAAGAGACATGTTGAATGTTCTAACATATGGGTCTATTGCTATTTTTAGGTTATCCCGTAGGAGAACCCTGATAAACGTAGCTATCCTTTTGCTTTTCTCTAATAAATAAAATACTTAAAATACTGTTGGCAATAAAATTATGTGATGGTGCAAGTTTTCATAATTTGTAAAATTTGCTATTAACATGAAAAATAATTCCCTGAAATGTTCTGAGAGTTTCTAAAGTCCTAGTAAAAACCCAGTTTTCTATGTGTGAGGTGTTTTAAGGGCAATGCCAGTATTTTCCCTTTATCGTGGGAACAGACTGCAGGTGCAGGCTCCTTTTGTCCTGACAGATGCCTGATCCACATGGGAGAGTANGGTCTGCTCCCCACCCTACTTCCCAGACTCCGAACCCGCTGCTTCTAAAAGGGTGTCTGTTAAGCTTGCATCTCCCAATCCATGGGTCACCTTTCCTTGAGTTTTCCCCTTTGCTGCACAGAAACAGCCTGGTGCACCCCTACTTGCTTATTTTTGCTTTTGTTGCCTACTTTTTGACATCATAACCAAGAAAAGCGTTGTCAGGGTCAATGTCTAGGAACTATGCCTTTAAGTTTTCTTTTATGACATTAAATCTGGTATCTAATCTTTAACATATTCCTAAATATTTTTATGATGTGAGACAGGGTCAAAGTTCATTGTTTTGCATGTGAATGACATTTCCCCAACATCATCTAGTGAAGAGCCTCTCCCTTCCACACTTCTGTGTGTCCCAAAGAATTTGGGTGTAGAAAGGTAGACTCTAATGTTGCAATATTGAAACGTGGTGAAATCTTAGGTCATGGGGCAAAAACCTCATGAATAGATTTAATATTGTTCTCATGGGCCTGGATTTATTACTACAGGAGCAAATGGCTATAAATGAAGACCACCTCTTTCATCCTGACAGCTCTTCCCATGGCCTCCCACCCTTTGGCTGCTCGGCTGTGTAACATCAGGCTCTCAGGAGATATAACTGCCTGACATGAACTTCAGCGCCTAAAACTGTGACTTTGATAAATCTGTGGTATTCGTTCCATTTGTGTGTAAGGCTGAGGATAAATCCGGAGGCCTTTCACATAGCAGGCAATATGCTGCTTAATAATCCCCATCCCCACATAGCTACTCTTTATAAATTACTGAATATTCTGTTATAGCCTCAGAACAAGCAGACTTAGGTACTTTTGGTGACATCATCATATTTTAGTTAACAGAATGTGTGGGGTGTTATTTCTCAGCTGCTTCTTACAGTGGTCTGTTTTTAATGCAAGTACCATATCACTTAGACTGTGCTAGCTTTGTAGTATAGTTTTAAATCAGTGTGATGTCTCTGGTTCTTTGTTTTTGTTTAAAATATCTTTGGCTATTTGGCTTCTATAGTAACACAGAATAAGATATGTAAGATATTCTTTCCATATTCTGGAAAAAACAGAATTGGAATTTTGATTGAGACCATACTGAATCTGTGGACCACTTTGTGTAGAGTGGGCTTTTCTGTAATAATAGTTCTTTCAGACCATATGCATGGGATATATACCATCTATTCAAATATTCTTCAGTTTCCATCACTGTTGTATAATTTCCAGTGTTCACATCTTTCACAGCCTTGATTAAGTTTGTTTAATTCACAGTAATTAAGATACAGAAGCAACAAGTATTTTTCGATAAGTTAATAGATCAGACTTTGTGGAGGTTGGGAAGATGGCTCAGTTGAAAAAATGCTAGCTGTGGTGGTATTTTATCTATGTCCCCCAATAAAATTTATCTGAAGATCAGAGGAACAAGGTCAGCCGCTAGCCTTGCAAAATTAGCACACGCCCTTAATCCTATCACTTAGCAAGCAGGGCCTGTCTGGATCC
>LZPO01028290.1:28190-38941 GCA_001675575.1 Neotoma lepida | reverse complement strand
TATAGAAATACTACTGAAATTTGTATGTTGATTTTGCATCTTATTATCTTACTGAAAGTGTTTACCAGACTCAAGAGTTTTGTGAAAGAGTGTTCTTAGTCCATTAATATGGGATCTTATTATTTGCAAGTACTAATAATTTGACTTCTTCTCCTACTTGTATAACTTTTTTTTTCTTGCCCTATTACTGTGGCTGAGACTTCAAACATTATAGATAACAGTATAGAGAATGGACACTCTTTTCTCATTCCAGAGTTTTGAGGAAATGTTCCTAGTTTTCCCATATTGTGGCTATAGGTTAATTCAGTGTAGCATTTCTTATGTTGAAGTCTGTTCTATTCTTAGCTTCTTTATGGAATTAATTAGAAGCATATGTTAAACTTCCAAAGGCCTTTTATGATTTTATTGAGGTGTGATTTCTGTCCCTGAGGTAAGTCTCACATCACATTTGTATATGTTAAGCCATCTTTGCATCCCTGAAATAGGGCCAACTTGATCATAATGAATGATCTTTTGATTTGTTGAACTTGGTTTGCCAGAACTTTGTTGATGTTTTTGTATAGATGATCATCTGGAAATTTTCTCATTGATATCTTGCATTTTGTTCCTAATTTTATTTAGCTATTTGAAGTCTTTTGAATGTCTTGCTGGTTTTTTTAAATCATAANTCTTTAAAATTNAATGGCAAGTCTTTTCTTTCACATCAGTTTTATTGTGGTTTAAAAAGGCAAAGTTTTATAAACTTTATCTCACATCTTCTGCACTCCTTTATTGAGATTTGAGCATGTATACTACCTTTAAGGGTGCCTTCTTTTGTATGCGACTTTTTCCTGAAGTTGTGTTGGGAGTTTCAGTTTGTTAAAAAGTGCTAGCTTTCTTTCCAAGTAGGTAGTTTAGGTTTGATGTAGCTTCTTTGACTGTAGTTAATGATTTTGTGCCTACTCCTCATTCTGGTAGAGTTGGAAAGATCTTCTGTAGATTATTTAAGAGTATGGACACAGTTGTTGAGGGATATTTGATCACACTGTGAACTCTGACTTTGCATTTGTGTTGATTAAATAAAATTAACCTTGGGTCAGGAGACTGAGTTAGCAATTAATTCACAGAAAGTAATCATAGAGAATCAGAGGGCATCTGGAAGAGATAGAGAAACACAGGAAGTAGTTTGGGCAGCATTTGGAGTGGCATGGGTTTTTCTGGTTTGGAGGAGAAAAAGCATAGGGATTTCAGAGATGCCAGCAAGGACAGAAAGTTAATTTTTTGATACTCAGCCTCTCTGAGTTTGCAGATTTTCACCNCAGCCTTGACTCTCAAGTCTTATCTATAAATGGAATGATAGAGATTTCATTAAAGCTACCTTTAGTGGCACCAACAGAGCCAGTGCCTGCGGGAACAGAATTCCTGTTAGGCTGCAGCCTGAGTGGCCAGGCCATTGCTAGAGAAGCAGGCCAGTCACTGCAGAGTTGCAATTGCTGGCTGAGATAGCAGTAAATTAGGGCACAGCCACTATGCCAAAGATAAAACAACACACATTCTAGGAGCTGTGAGATGGCTTAGTGGGTAAGGTTAAAAATCACCAGTGACCCAAAAAAACAGGCATATATATGAGCCTGTAACTTCAGCATTGGCATAAAATGAGCAGATCCTGGGAGCTCACTGGTCACACAGCTTAGCTAAAACAGTGAACTCCACGTTCAGTGTTCAGTGAGAGAGGCTTTGCACCAAGAGAAGAAGGTAAAAATGATAGAAGGTGCTCTGACATCAACATGAGCATATATGGGTAATACCCATGTGTGCACACATGCACATCCACACAAATGGGGATGCTGTAACAGCTCAGGTAATTGTGGAGCATGTAATAGTATATGGTGCTCCATTGTGACTGTTTCCACATTGGATGTAGCTCCTCTCAGTTAATGGGGTTTTCTGAGGCTCTGATAATGCTAGCTTATTAGCAAAAGCCTCAGGTCCAACAACTCNAGCAGTAGTGAGGAGTCTCATGTACATGCCATATGACCAGGCAATGGTAAGAGCTCAGAGGTTCCCTTAGTTATAGACAGTGATGGGAACAATAAGACCACTTCTGTTACACTTACACGCAGTTCTGTGGTCAGACACAGCACTGGTACAGAGCAGGAGGTGGGATATCGGACAATGTAGGTAGTATAGCATCCAGAACTGCAATATTCTCTGTGGCTCTGATGCATATGCAGCTGGGGACAGTAGGTTATGGTGGTTTGAATGGGAATGGCCTCCATAGGCTCATATGTTTGGGTGTTTGAGTCTCAGTTNATGGAACTGTTCAGGAAGGATTAGGAAGTGCAGCCTTGTTAGAGGAGGACTGTCACTGGGCTGGTCTTGGAAGTTTCAAAAGCCCATGCCAGGCCCAATTCTCTCTCTCTCTCTCTCTCTCTCTCTCTCTCTCTCTCTCTCTCTCTTTGTCTCCTTCTTTTGGATAAGATGTAAGCTCTCAGAAACTGTTGCAGATACTTGCTTGCCTGCCTGCCACCATGATCATGGACTCACCCTCCAAAACTGTAAGCAAGCACCCAACTAAAATCTTTCTTCTATAAGTTGTCTTTGTCATAGTGTCACCTCACATCAATAAAATAGTAATTAAGACCAATGGGAACTGGAGGTTCACCTACCCTTTCAGCAGCACAGTGTAAGCAGAAGCCAGGTGGTAGCTCAAAGCAGTAGGGACAGGGTGATGGCTAGAGGCAGTCAGTTCTCACAGTTGCCTCAGTGAGCTGCAATGGGTGTGGTAACAGTAGAAACCATATTCCTCACAAGACTCTGAGCAACAGGCACCTGAGCCATGGCTCAGCTAGAATCCTACNAACTCAAGTGCTGGCTCATGTCTACCTTTGGTCCAGAGGGCAAATGCTCTGGCCTCATTGATTCTCAAGGGTGATACTTCCATTCCTCTANACACTTCAACAGCCACCCACACACACTGTAGGGAATCGGGTGGGCTTGGTTTAGAATTACATTGTTGAATGTATGAGAAAGCCATGCTCTGACCTAGTGCCACCTTTGGGGTCAGGTAGATAGGAACAGGTAGAGGTGCCTAAGGTCAGACAACAACTCAACTTCTCCAAAAAGCTCTTGGTTCATAGCCTGGGCACCACTGGGAGATGATGTAAGATACTTCCCAAATGCACTGAGTAAATTGAGATTGCCTAATTTACCGAAAGCCTACAACTATTGAGAAACTTTCCAGGCTCCTTACTGGTGGAATTTTCTGGGACTTTCTCTTTTACCCTGACCTCTATGAAGGGAATTCACCATCTNCTGGCTGTGGAACTATGGTGGCAGTTAGGAATTTTTGTTTCTCTTTCTATGGTGTTATCCCTAGATAGTATAAGTTTNTGAACCTAGGCTCTCTCTCATTGACTTGCAGCATTCCCTTATGATCACCAACCTCAAAGCTCAGCCATGTACCTACCTATTATTTTGGTTCTTTTAGGGAAGGAGAAGGTAAATGCTAGGTGTCTTATTCAGCCATGTTGACTCTCCATAACCTATTTTCTTGAAGATATGATCATCTTCTCAATGAAATATATTTTTAAAAGTTTAGATCTATGATGTTTCTTAGATGTTTCTTAGATCTATGATGTTAATCCCCTGGTGTGAGGTGCTTTTACTTCTTTATGTAATAAAGATACTTCTTTAAGTATTTACTTCTTTATGGAAGTATCGAGCATTTAGTGTTTAGCTTGTAGTCATTTTAGGTTTTCTACTGTTCCCTGGCATTAGTCATTGAAAAAGGCAAATCCTGTTTAGTCATTTGCTTTCTTTAATTAATTTGGATTGTTTGTTTTATCTGGGAAACTGAAGGGTTCTTTATAGATGTGATATTTTCATTGCAGATTTTATAATGAATTTTGAGAATCTCATATTTAAATTCTGACGTTAGACACTGTTGATCCCTTCAGTTCCAACAAAGAGGTAAATGCCACTGCCGTATTTTAATTCCTTTATATTTATGTCACCTAACTCATGAATTTACCCTTATGACTTCTGGCTCTTATTTCTGAGACTCCCTACTCTTTTGTTACCTGTAATGGCTCTATTTGTCAACTTAACACACTTGGAAAAGAGAATTTTGAGACATTGATTTCACTGGATTAGCCCATGGCATGTCTGTGGGATATTTTCTTGATTGTTAACTGATGGAGGAGGAATCAAACTACTGTGGGTGATACCATGCCCAGGGCCAGTGGTCCTGGTTCCATAAGAAAGCAGGCTGAGCAGAGGCAAAATGCCACGCAGTAGGCAGGGTTTCTCCCTGGCCTCTGCCTCAGCTCCTGCCTTCAAGTTCCTTCTTTGAACTCCTGCTCTGGTTTCCCTTAATGATGGACTATGGTGTGGAAGTGCCAGGCAAATAAATCTCACCCAAGTTGCTTTTGGTGGTGGTTTTGTCACAGCAACAGAAATCAAACAAGGACATTGCCATTAAATATGCTAGAGTACAAAAAAATAGTTTTTGTGCCTGGGATGATAATCACTTCCCCCCATTCTAAGCTACAATGTCCCTTGTATTGTATTTCTCTTTTATTCTTTTTCTTAGAAGATTAATTTCAACCCAAGACCTTCCATATGCTAGGCAGCCACTCTACAACTGAGCTCATGCCTAGCCCTTCTGGTATTTATACTTAATGACTTAGTTTTCACTAATAGGTGTAGTTTTCTATTATGACATTTAGCATGTACTGNAATTTCACTATAAATTAGCAAACAAACAAGCCGTGAATATATTCTGATCCAATTTTTACATTGGAAGATCTTTGTAGTGATCCTGTCTGTATTATAATTGTGGTATTATGAGCATATTATTATGTCCAACCCAAAGTATAATCTTCAGAACAGATTTAATAAATATAGGCATAAATATATAGCCTCCACTTATCATTGACAATGTATCTTTATCTTTGCTTCAACTTTTGTACTTCTATTTTAGTGTCTATATCTCTATGCCATGCTATTTTATTCTCCCTTCCTCAACTTAGGTAAAATGTACAATGCAATCAAATTTGTAGGTCAGAATACCAGCAAATAATGTTTTCATGTTTGTGCCATAAATATTTGTATTATACACAAAAAATAGTTAACATTTAATATTTGGTATATATACTATCAATTACTTGCAGTTTATATGAAATTCAAATTTAACTAGACATTCTGTTTTTTTATTTGATAAATATGACTTTCCAAGTTCCTCNGTACCCTACTGAAGTTGTTTTTGAAGAAGGTTAATTTATAAAGAAAGTGCTGTATTGATTTGTGAATATGCTTGAGGAAAGTTTGGTGGGCATAGAAGGTTCCCCAGTCATCCAAAGCAGGACACCTGTGCAGGGGAGATAGCTGTTCTGTTTTCCTGACAGCACAGCCAGGGAAAAGGCAGGTTGGAAATGTCTCTACTTCTTCTATTGGCCAGTGTTCTCTCTTTTGGCATCTGTTGGTCTTGGCTGCATTTTAAAATCCCATTCTATCCATCTTCCAATTAGATGAAAGAGTTCTCTGATTCTGAAAGTTCTATTTTAGATATTTTTTTCTAGTTTTTAACTTTCTGAATGAGTAGTGGGGAGAAGCCAACTCTGGGGCCTTTATGCAGACATTGACAGTGGTGGGTTTATATATTTTATAACTTCCCAAGTATTCTCATTGGCTGATGATGAAAGGCCAATAATAGTGTTGGGGTATAATGAACCCTCTAGCATGGAATTTCTNACATCATTGAAATCCCCTTCTACAACATCAAAGGAAGCTGTTTAGGAAAGATGGTGAATTTGATGAATGAAGATGTATTCTAGGTGGTGCTGTGGTTGTGTGTTTGAGTTTTTGAGTATTCACAGATGCGTGTTATAGTGATTCAGGGATGCTGAGCCCAGTGTTTTTGTCCCAGTGATAAATGAAGGTCTGCCCACCTCTTGCTCACTTTACATTTACTCCAGACAACATAGGCACCACTTTCTTTTTCACAAGGATTTTGCCATTTTATCTACTCTGGGGATATGGTCAATCACACATCCTTGAGATCATTTAGATTCCCACTTGGAAGCAGGACCATCTGCCACTGACTAGTAGTCCTCACGGTACAAACAAAGTCTCTGGTGTAAGAAAACATCTTCAGGATTGGTCTTGACATCGTTAGTTCAACACATTCCCAGCTACTAGCTCTTGTTAAATAAGTCATGTATTCAGTTCAGTTCAAAGCCCAAAGAAGGTTATAGATCTTGTTTAGTGTAAATGTGCAATGCCTCATGCTGTGTTTCAACTTCCCAAACACAAGCTGACTGGTCTGTTTTGCCTGTTTGATTTCTTCCAGCTGGTTTCTTGTCTGTCTTAATTTACCCTCAAGGTTTTTTTTGTGTGTGGTTTTNTTAAATGATTTCCCAGAGAGTCCTCGCCATTTATTTTATGAAGATTATCTTTTCACGACTATGCTATTTGAGCAACAGAATTCAAGTGTGGTGTTAATTATATTTGTTTAGACTTTGCAGAACAAGAATGGCTCCTTTTCTCAGGAATATGGTAACTCCTTAAAAGACTGGGATGTGGTCTCTGCCTGCTAAGTGATGAGATGATATGCAGCTCACCCTGTCCACCCATCTGTCCTTTATATGGGTGCTAGGGTTCCTAACTCAGCCCCTACCCCCTGTTTGCAGTCCAAGGGCTTTCTCCACTGAGCCATTTACCTCACCCACTGGTATTCATTCCTTAAAGAGGTCCTGGTATGTTCTTTGTTGATTATTACTGCTTCAATTTCATTCCTCATTTATAGATCTGTTCAAATTTTTATAGTCTCTTTATTTAATTGTGGTCATTTATATGCGGTCTATGAATGCTTCCTTCTATATTTTTAAAAATAAGTTTAAAAAATTTTGAGGTTAAAACAATACACTATTTCTCTCTTCTCTTTCTTCCCTTCAAATGTTAATCCCAAATATGGGAGGAGAAAGACCACTGACCCAAATCATCGTGGTCAAATTAATTAAAGCAAGCTTTTTTATTTGTGTGCAGGGACTGCCTCCCCCTAAGGTCGGCTCAAGAGGTCAACATTGGATGTGAGGANGACAAGTTTCTGTAGCTCAGGGGAAGAGGGTTTCCAAATGGGGGATTTAGCAGCAAAATAGGCAGAGTTATGGGAGGAGAATATAACAAGTTAGTCCTTCCTGAAACAAAGACATGGTTCCAAGGTAGGCAAAACAAGGTAGCCATCAATGGCCACAAAACCTTTTGAGACAAAAGTAGGATTGTAAGATGGTTATAAGCAACTTTTTGAAACAAAGACATGATTACCATTCCTGAAACAGGGAGTACAGAACCATTTGTAGTTAAGGTTACAGTGTGGCATAGCCCAATCCTTCAGAAACAGAGGTTTAATCATAAACAGGAATGAACTTAGATTGTCTTTAGTGTAAGTTGGCTTTTAAGCCTAAGATGGAGACAGTCTGGTTCTTGACAAACTTTCCCATATATTCATAACTTTATCACTTCAAAATTCATGGCTTCTTTTTCTTGAATTGTTATTATATGAGTCTGCATGTGTGTGTTCCTAAATATATTAGTAAAACCTTCTCAGTCTGTTTGATGTTACTCGTACATATGTTTTCAGGACTGACCATTTGGTGTTGGATACCTGAGGAAGATGATTTCTCCCATTTTCAGCATTCGTTAATTGCCTGTAGTTCTTAGGGTAAGACCGAGGCCTCCTGAGCTTTCCCTTTGCACACCAGCCTATCTATGGGTATTCTCCTTCTTCAGCTCATGTTTAGATAGCTGTGAACTTCAAATCTTTCTCTAATAATCCTCTGGATTCTGTTGGTACCCATTGTAACTTCCTTTTTCCCCTCATATTAAGTTGGGTCTTTTTCTGTCCTTTGGTTTTGATTAGCTAAATTTTTAAAAATTAACATTTCAAATGCTCAATCTTCTGTTTCATTGATTCTTTGTATTATACTTTCAGTCTCTGTTTCATTTATTTCTACCCCGATCTTTATTGTTTCTTTCCACTGACGTTGGGTTAAATTTGTTCTGAATGATGCTCTGAAAGGTCTTTACAAATTAAGTTATTTGAATTCCTGTTGATCTTTTCTTTTTACTTTTGAGATTATAATTTAATTACAACATTTATCTCTTTCCTTCCTCCTTGCAAATCTTCCCATATACCCCTCCCTACACTCCTTCAAATTCATGGCCTCTTTTTTCACTAATTGTTAGTGCATGTATATATGTATGTATATACATATTTATTCCTAAATATAACCTGTTCAGACAATATAATGTTACTTGTATGTGTGTTTTTCATGGTTCATCATTTGGCACTGGACAACCAATTGTTTGGCAACCTCTCCCATTCCTAGCCTTCTTTAGTTGCCTGTAGTTTTTTTNTGTGTGTGTGTTTGTGGATTTGAGGCCTTGTGGGCTTTTCTCTGTCTAGTTTGGCATGTTCATTGGTGTCATCTTTGTTCAGCTCTTTTTTAAGCAGTCCTGGTGGTGAGATTTTATGGTTGTAGCTTCTGATATTACTAGAAGACACAATCTCACAGCATACCTCCTGACCTTAAAGTATTTCCACCCCTTTTCTACATTGTTCCCTGGGGCCTTAGGTGCTGGAATGTTTTATAGATATATTCGTTGGTAGTGGGTTCAGCAACTCTTCATTTTTATTGGCCATGGTCTTCTGCAGTAGTCTCTTTGAAATGTAGTCACCAATAGCTGTAATCTTCCCTCTTAGTACTGCCATTGTTACCTTTAAAGGGTCTGGTAGGTATGACATTTATTTCATTGGTTTCTGGGGTTTAAAAAATTTATCCCCATTTTCAGTGACCCACTGACCATTTAAAAGCTTAGTTTCAATTTTCATGTATTTGTATAGTTTGTTTCTCTTGCTACTGAAATGTAGTTTTATTCCATTATGATACGATAACATGGAGAAGATGAATTTGTTTCTCTTATGTCTATTAAGATTTGATTTATGATATAGAGTGTGCTCTATTCTAGAAAGAAGTCATGGACTTCTGAGAATATGTATTCTGCAGCTGTTGGATGTCTATGAAGGCCATTTGATACATGGTACAGTTCTATCAATGACAGTGGGATACTGAAGTTCCCACTCCTGTATGTTGGATTTGTCTGTCTCTTTATGTCCAGTTGCACAAGTGTTTACTGTTNTTATGTTTTCTTAGCATAGTCTTTACTAAAATGTAGTAACCTTCTTTGTCTCCTGTTTGACTCTGGCCTGAAGGCTAGTTGTCAGATAGAACATCTACTCCTGCTTCTCACCTGTTCTCACTTGCTAGCTTCATCTAGTTTTGCATTCCTTCATTTCCAGTCCATGTTTTTGCTAGTGAGGTATGACTCTTGCAGACAGCAGAGATTTAGATCTTGCACATATCCAGTTAATCTGTATCTTTTCATTGGATGGTTTTGATTATTTAAATACAGAGTCACTGTGAGAGTATTTGCTCATTTCTGTAATTTTGTTCGTGTGTTTCCAAGTTGCTTCAAATATTGTTTTTTTTATTTGTTCATTTGGTTTTTTGTAACCTTGTATTTATCTTCATAGTTTGCTGGTTTACTGAATTGGATGTATTTTTTTCTTAGTTCCTAATGTGTCTGCTCATGAAGTTTATTCATTTTTGAGATCTATTTGTGACCACTATTCTTCCTCTCTGCTTAGAATTCACTTGGGTATTTTCTGCAATGAAATCTTATTAATCATGGTTGTTTAAGTTGATGCTCTTTGAGGAAGGTCTTTATTACCCCAACAGTTTCAAAGATAACTATGCTAACTAGTAGATATACTGATTGGCAGTTATGAGCAGGGCTTAGATTTTGCTGACACTTAAGAGTTTCTGCTGAAAGGTGTGTTATTATTCTAATGTTTGTCTTTTTAAGTTAATGTCTTCTTCCCATTTTTAATATTGTTTGGTTTGTATTATTATCATTTTAAATATAATGTGATGTGAGAAGCATTCTTTTCTGGTCATTTCTCGAGGATATATTCTAAATGCCTCTAGTATTTGTGCGTCCCCAACTTTTCCCTTTTTTGAGAGAATGTTCTATTATTTCATTAAAGGGGCTTTCTACGCCATCATACCACCCTTAGTTTTATTTATTAACTAATTGGTTGATAATTCATTTTATGTGGATGTCTGGTGGGTAATGTTCTGTTGGATTTATACTCTCTACCAATAGTTCAAGGGGATAAAAGGGATATCAGTAACAAAAGCAGTAATTCGACAACAAAGAAATTACTAAAATGTGACAAAGGCAATTGGATATTTTACTTACATTCCCAGTAAAGTCACAACAAAAGGAGCTAACATACTAATAAGATTAACTTGGGCTTTAAAAACTAATGAATTATTAATATCAATGTTATAAGCAAGAAGGAGAAATATGGGAAGGAAATAATACACACTGTAAGAGAGACCATAGTAAAACAAACACAAAGAAAGACAAAGCAATCATAAACTCAAAACAGGTAGAACAAACCCCAGAAAAGTAAAAGATTAAAATCACCTAATGAAGAAAAAATAATTATACACTAGCCAATATTTCTTCCCTACTCTAAGTATGGGTTTTTACATATATACACACAGAGACAGACACACACAGAGACAAAGACAGACAGACACACAGAGACAGACAGACAGGCAAACAGGCAGACACACAGAGACACACACAGAGACACACACACACACAGACACACACACACATACATGCACACACAAATAATA
>LZPO01028290.1:0-15865 GCA_001675575.1 Neotoma lepida | reverse complement strand
GACTCTGAGATACCACCTTACACCTATCAGAATGGCTAGGATCAAAAACACTGAGAACAGCTTATGTTGGAGAGGATGTGGAGCAGGGGGAACACTTCTCCACTGCTGGTGGGAGTGTAATCTTGTACAGCCACTTTGGAAATCAGTATGGCGGTTTCTTAGAAAACTGGCATGGACTTTTGAAACCTTAAATCCCATCCTCAGTGACACACTTCCTCCAGCAAGGCCACACCTCCTAATCCTTTTAATCCTTTAAATTGTGCCATGTCCTGATGACTAACTTTTCAAATATATGAGCCTATGGGGGCCATTCTTATCAAACCACCACAGTTTCCATCCCAAGATATCTAGTTCTGATTATGAAAGCAGCACCGCCACAATGCATGGGCACATGCACACAATCTGAAACACTTTTGATCCCAAGTATTTTAGACGAAGGTAATTCAATCTTTACTGAAAAATCAAATCAAAAAATTTCCACTTGTGCATAAAGCAAAACTTTCTACACAAAGTTCAAATAAATATGCAGAATGTTTCTCCAAGAATGCAGTCTGCAGGGGTAGGTCTGGTGTTTAAATCCCAGATCTGACACTCATTTGCTGAGTGTCTCTTAAGTAAAATCTTTAGTTTCTGTTGATCATTTTCTTTATCAGAAAAATATTAATGCCAGTGGTACTTGGCTCACTGCATTGCTATAGGGATGAAGTTAACATGTATATAAAATATTTCCTCTGGCACACAATAAGTGCTGCATAATATTGCTGTTTGTAAATTCTTAGTGGGTATATACTAAGAGTGTGGGAAAGATTCAACTAAAGATAACAAAAATGTTTCTAACTTGAAAAAGAACTCAATGAGGAGCAATTGCAGTGTGCAGCAATTGCAATGTGCAGCAATTGCAGTGTGCATGCACAGCTGAAAATCAAAAAGCCAAAGCAGACTAGAACCAGGATCTAGGTTCTACACATAGATGCCGCACATTTACCAATATTGTATAAAAGCTTCCAATTGTAGCTGTACAAACCTTCCATTTTGGAACCTATTTCTATTCAGGAATTATTTATGTGTATAAATAATAAGCCAGGCCAGAAGGAAAATTATTGAATTGATTTTCTAAAAAAACAAATTTTACAGCTTTTCTTGAGAATCTCTTGAGAATGAAAAAGCAGCAAAAAGATAATGAGAAAGGACCAAACAGATGGTTTCCTCTGAGACTGCCAAACTTTTACAGCATCATTATGATAGATTTCCATTTGGGTCTACACAGTTTAAAAGAAGTGGGACATTTGGATCCAGAAGAGAGCAGAGATGATTAAAGAGTTGGAAACCCAGGCTTAAGAGGAAGGAATCATGGAAATGATGCTGGTTGGCCAAAAGAGGAGAAGGCTGTGGGTGACTTAATTANACTCTCAGTGTATGTAATCTCCCATATAAACGGGTTGGGGAACAGATGTTCCCAGTGAAAACAGAACAGGATGGGAGGGAATGCTTAGGTTTTAACTTGAGAAGCATCCTTCTATCTCTGAAGTGTAGTTATTTAATTCTTCTTCTGTCTTGGGTACTGTATTAAGAACTAAGGAGTCATCGATAGGTTATTCACATATTCACACAGATACACAGGGTGAAATTTTTCCTTTTGTCTAAGATTTGTGTTTGCAGCAGACTTAGGGTCAGTGCTCAGCCAATTACTGGAAAAGAGACAAGGTAGGAAAGGCAGCCATAGAGTCTCTTACATCACCAATGATACTGCACAAAGATGCAAGAGTTAGATAACATCCCAAAAGAAATCCCTGGAAGTATGCTTNATGATGATCACCAAAGTAACTGCCAAAGGCAAGTAGGAGTGTGTATTAAAAGTGGGAACAGAGATATTAGGTGCTGAGAAGATGCAGAGAGCAGGGAAGAAAGCAGAGTGGATCTTCCAGCTCAGGAAATTATGTAGTGAGAAGGCTCCTCCTGTGGGACTCTAACTCTCAAGAATTCATCCTTGATGACTCCCCCTTTTGGGGCCCTAGTAAAAAAAATTCACTGTTTGAAGTCTTCTGGGAAGTGTTTCCCTTGTATCATCACTTACAAGCTGTGTTCTAGACATGGCCAAGGCTGTACCTTGTGCTAACAGCTNAACTTGGTAGTGTAAGAGTCACCCAAGAGATGCTGGTATTGAAGATGTCAAGGGCTAATGGAGAGTGCCTAAGGCTTGGCACTGTGTGGCAAGCTGGAGTCCCTGAAGAGAGCCCAGGAGAGGCTATTGGTGAAAGTGCAGCCCAGTTGCAACAATGGACCCCATCAGTTTAAGAGATGTAAGTGCCATGGAATGACCACCAAGAACAGCAGCAGCAGTCAAGTGAAGCCAGGCAGAGCTGAAAAGACTGGCTGTGTGTGCTGCAGAAGGCAGAGCTGGAGAAGTGACCCAAATCCCTTGGAGGAGCCCAGAAGATCATAGTGAAGCCCAGACAATTGGACAGTGATTTGCTTACGCTGTTGGAATTTGGTTTCACTTTGTTCAGATTATAACTGTGACCTGTTTCTTCCCTCTCAAGAAAGTATTTAACTTAATTTTGATTTTAACAGAAGCCCACAGTTGCAAGACTTGGAACTTTTAAGAGATATTTTGTATTTTTAAAGGGATTCAGTATTTTAGAGGCTGAACTTTTAATGTCTTTGAATCTATAAGGCCTGTTGGACTTTTAAAGTTACTTATGCTTTATACTGTGATATTAATATTAATGTACCGTCTTGGGGATAAATGAGAAAAGAAAGGCTCTAATTGAAAAATGATGTGTTTTTGTNTCAAGTTGACAAGGGGTCAGTTGTATTGGCTAATTTTATATCAANTTGATACACATTTGAGTCATTAGAGAGGGAAGCCTCAATTGAGAAAATGTCTCCGTAAGATCAAGTTGTAAGTGAACCTGTAGGGCATTTTCTTAATTACTGATCAATGGGAGAGGACCTAGCCAATAATAGGTGGTGTGATCCCTGGGTTGGTGGTCCTATAAGAAGGCAGAATGAGCAAGCATGAGGAGCAAGCCAGTAGGCAGCACCCCTCCATGACCTCTGCATCAGCTCCTGTCTCCAGGTTCCTGCCCTGCAAGAGTTCCTGCCATCACTGCTTCTGATAATGAACTGTTATGTGGAACTGTGAATGAAATAAACCCTTCCCCCCACCACCACCACAAAAAAGACACCATTTGAAAGGCTGCCTTTCCACGGTACCAAAAACCAGTTTCAGATAACCCTTAGAAAATACAGTGTTTAAGGGCTGAGAAGTGTTCTGATAGTTTCTAGAGTGCCTTGAACAACTCAAAGAAAGAGTTAACGTATCTTTACCAGTTTATCATAGGAGTGCAACTCAGGAACAGCTAAGTGGAAGAGATGCATAAGACAAGAAGTTCCCTGCCCTCTCTGTATTCATCAACCTGAGGGTTCTCCATTGTGTAGAATTTTGCATAAACATAATTGATTAAATCCCTAGCCTCAATTCTCCACAGAGTTTTAGAAGAGTTAAGGGTTTTGTCCCTGCCCCTCTAATTGAAGGACTGGTTCTCTGGCAACTATACATTTCTTCACTCTCAATATTTCTCTAACTGTGTCTATTAACTATGTCAAGACCTACCAAAAGACAAGGGAAGTTAAGGAATTGCAAACAGCTTATGTAAAGTACCTGGGAAAGGTTTTGCCTTTTATGTAACAAGATGTAGACATCCTTGTAATAGTTATTTTCATTATTTCTTCTGAAAAATCTTTCTTTGGGTATTTTATTTTGCCATAGTACTGACTGTTGTCTGTTAAAAATGTGGTTCTGATACTGTTTTGGCTTGAGTGCAAACTTTCCTGAAATGGCATCCAGGCACACTTTCCCATGAAAATTTCACTAATGAAAGATCATTCTAATGCATAATTTGGAACTGGTTAAAAATATTTTTAGAAAATTTGAAAAATATTTTGAGTTTATTTCCCCCCCAAAAAGCATATGCTGAGACAGTTATTTAAGTCCACATATTTGGCAAGTAATATTTGGATATCTTGGCAGAGAACAGAGGAAAGAGCTTGTTAGAATGCATTTAGGAACAGGTAACTCTGAGGTTGTCAACCAAGACACGAGTATTTCCTTCAGCATCAAAGGCTGGGTGCTGAAGAAACAGGACATGAGCTTCCCCAGCATCTGCTATAGAACTTAACTAAAGCCTTGCCTTAAAAAATATAAGCCTCTGGATAGACTTTCTGATCTCTTTAAGAAATTATAGAAAAGGTAGTGTTCTGGTTCCGTTTCTGCCACTATGATAACATACCTGACAAAAACCAACTGAGAGGAGAAAGGACTTACTTGTAGCTCACCATTCTAAGTTACAGTCCATTGTATGGGAAATTCAAAGTAGAAACTTGAAGCAGCTAGTCATACCAACAGTCAAGAGCAAGAGAAAATGAATGCTTACCACTCAGTTCACTTCCTCTTGTGTTCTACAGCCCAGGACCCAAACCCAGGGAATGGTGCTGTCCACTTTTAGGTTGTCCCATATCAGTTGATGCAGTCAAGACAGTTCCCAAGGGGCCTAGCTGACCTAGACAATCTCTCATTCATACTTCTCAGGTGATTCAATATTGTGTCACATTGACAATTAAAACTCTCCATCACAGGTGATCAGACGTATTATAATTTGAAGGATCGAGACCTCTTAAAAAAATATAACACTACTGAGAAATAAAAGTAAGTCATTATTCAGTTACAAGGAAAGACATTTATTAAAAATATCCTTCATTTGAATATTTATGAACTATATTGTTGAACACTACATAACTATTTGTAATTAACTGAAAAGGGGTCACAGTTTAAAAAATTTGCTGTTCGGTGACGGTGTCATATAAACACTCAAGCATGTAGCTACACAAACTAAGCTGGCGATGACATCATTGGGTTATAATTTCATGGACCANCATTGAATGAAATTGTTATACATCTTGAAATTGTGTTTGCAAAGACCTGTTCTCAAAATTTAACACAGACAATGTTCACTTTTAACCTGCTATGATAAAGCCAGCTGGAGTTTATTCTATGGATGATTTAGTNCATTTATTTTTAAGCATAATATAAATACCTTTCCTTCACTGCAAAGACCAAATGCCCAGCCTTGTAAAGAATATTAAGGCTCACACATTGGAGAGGTATAAACTGGGCTCCAGTGCTTTCCCCTCAAACTTAAATTGTATATACAGGATCAGAGACCAAAAAGGACAGAATGAGCCAGAAAAAAATCCCCAGAAAATATCACTACACTAGTGAGTGGGCGTCATCCTGCTGATAGCAGAAATGGGGCCTGTTAAGCTAACACCGTCATAGGCTTTGTAAAGTAAGCTCCATTTGATTGTGTCTTACAGCTCATAAATGTTTCATTGCACATATTGACTCATTTAGTCCTTAAGACATGCAGGGTGTAAATTATTATATTTCTTCATTGGTGTCAAAAAGGCATGATTTAGTACAGATGAAATTCTCTACTAGTGAGCAAATACTGAAGTAGCACAAATTCATTCCTTGGAAGAACAGTCAGAGCCCTCTTGTACCACCCTTATTTGGAGCGACTCTCTTATATGAGGGTGGATTCAGTGTTAATTGTAAAATGATCCAACATGTGACAGAGATGTGCATTTAAAACTGAGCTAAGGCAAAATTCCAAAGCACCCATTTTTTATTAGAAATATTAATGGGATTTCCTTTGTCTTCTAAGAGTACACAACATTTTTTGTACAGCACTCCCAATCCAACTAGAACGTTGTTTGCTAAGTGTTACCTATTTGCCCCCAAACTGAGCTCCTAAAGCAATGACCATTATCTCCTTACCTGAGTTAAGGATCTAGAAGCAATTTTGCTATGTAGCTATGATGTAATTTCTCACATGAGGTAGCAGTCACCATCTCTTCTTATACACATTTCTCCATGCACTGAAAAATATTCTTCTAGAATGGCAGCTTTTCTTCTCCAGAGAAAGTGACCCCAGAAAGTACCCCAGGCACTTACTATATTCCTTTACAATCCAAGCTCAGTGGTGTTATGCTATTGCTTACAATGTATTCTTTGATCACATAGACAAAGCCTTGGTATGGTATAGGAAGAGACTGAAAAGGGTAGCATGATGCATTGGAGCTGATATTGGAAGCTGTCTGATACATTAAAGGCATATATAAGAAGGNACCACAGTATTCAATGTACAGTATGTAATTCCTTATCCCTAGTATATCATATTAGTAATTTCTCCTTTAGACTGGGCTCACAGCAGACTCTAATATAGAGTTAATAAAACATGAAGACTCCATCACTATTCTCTATGCAATCTAGTGGTACAAATATACCAAATAATAAAGCAAAAACCCAAAGATCGATTGAAGATATACTCAATTCTGTAATGAAGTTCAAATAATGACATAGCACTGCTTCACATTGAGACCCACAAGACGTGGTNCCCCTGAGTGATGCTCCAGGTAGAGCCCTCTGCAGTGAGGATTTCAAAGTAAACATCACAGCAAAGACAACAGAAAATGTAAGACGTGGCAGTGGGAGTCTTACCAAGATTCTACATTCTTTGAAAGTAAAGCAGAGAAAACAAATTGCATGTAGTCTGAGGTAGCTGGGCATAAGCAAAGCTATTGTGAAGCCCCCAGTAAATGTATGTCTGCAAGGAAGGGAAAGGCCAGGATAGACCAAAAGTTCTCTTGAGTTGTTTCAGTGCCTTCCTAACAATTAGCTGGTAAAATCAAATTCTTTATCATGAAATGAAGGCCCCTTATATGGACCTGCACCCTAGATCTCAATACCCAGCATCTCACTGCCATTATGCCCCTTGCCCAGTCTTCTAGTAGAGTCCTCCAGCCTCCCACCTCCTTTACATCCCAGGAACAACAAACAGGGCCCAAGCCTGAGAATCACACTCCCTTCCACATTCTATTCCACACGCAGGGCATCTCTTTCTTCTTCCCTAGTCCTCACCTTCCTAAATTCAGTTCAAAGCTAACTTTTTTTTCAGAAAGGTTTCTCTGATTCTTCTCTTCCCCATCCCCATCCACACGCAGACTAGCAATGTAAATGTGTATGTGTGTAGGATGCCACCTACAAAGTAAATCAAGTGAATCGATTGTGAAAATTCCAGACTCAAAACTACTTACATAGTCTGACGTCTTTTTTCCTTTGAAAAGGAAAATAAGATGGAAAAATAGGCCAAATTTTAGTCTTTCCCTTGAAGTCTGAAATCATTTCTAGCTTGCTATAGTGCACTGTACCCGGCCAACTCCTAAAAGAAAATATTTAGGTGAAAGAGATTTGATTATAAATAGGCAATGAAAAGAAGTTCCACTGCTCGCCCCAGGAAAGGTGACCCTGACTGGCCATGTCACTTCAGTTAAGGTATGTGAGTTGGAAATCTGATGATTTCTTGGTGGTTTTACAACATTTGACCTGAAAATTACAACTCTTTTCCTTTCATGCCACATGCCCTCAAACCTTCCTGGAACTGATGTGGAAAACTAGATACCTTGGCAGGGCATCATGGTTTCCAACAGACTTAGAACTATAAATACTTACATTCAGCAAATTGCCTGATCAATGGAGTCAGATCAGTCTGAACTGAAGTTCAGACTTTACTTTTTATTAATATGGCTCTTTGTTTGTGAGCCACTCTGAACTTTAGCTTGGTCCTCTGTGAAAAGANGAGCCTAGTCTAATCTCAATAGCCAATGTAGATGAACCCTGCCCTNTCTCAATGGCTCAATCATACTGCAGAGTTTTCTAACTTTGATTTGAGCACAACTTTCAAAACTCCCCCATTCTTAGAGGTAAGTTGTAACTCTATTAACAAATATGTAGTATTTAATATAGAATTTGGTCTAAGGAAACAGACATCCAATTAACTTTAAAACCATGAGTATAGCCCCCAACACAAAAATACTACAACAAAAGTAATGAATTCAATAATAAACATGGCCAGGTGAGCACTGTGGATTTATGAATTCAAACATTATGCTGAAACAACTTGTCCAAATTAAGAATATGGAAGTATACAAGATAACAATTCTACAGGATTTATTCTGCTTGAGCTATACCTCTTTCTCTATCCAAGTATCTATCCTAAATTTGGATCTGTATTTTCCTACTATTCACCTAAACATTTCTGTGGACTTTATGGCAATTATACCATGTCTTTCACCCATATCCCTGGGGAATTCATGTGTTGTTTTACTTCTAGTCACTGCTCAACAGTCTTTAGCTCCAATTAGATCCGTACCTGTAAGGCTTTTTTCTCTAGACCTACCCCATAGGTCTTATGACTTTATAATAATAGCTCAAAGACTCTAAGTTGCTTAACTGATTTCCTTTCTCTTTTGTGATACATTTCTTTAAGAAATGTTTGAGAAAGCAAGGAGTATCCCCACCAATGGTTAGAGACCTTGTAAAGGTCATTTACAACTACACGAGAGAAGAGAAAATAGACACCATGAGATTAAAACAAAAGAAAGAAAAGAGGGTACAAAGAATAAAGTTATGACTTACTGCCAGACACATTAAGATCAAGAATGGAAAGTTTGGGCTGGTTTTCATGTCAAATATCCCTCAATCTGATAATCCCTAATATAGAGGTCCTAGACATTAGTAAGGAAAAGCAAGGTTTTGACTCTTCAAAACTCAGAAGCAGAACCCTAGAAAAATAAAACAAATAACAAACCCTATTTTATTTTCCACCCTTTGGCCATTGATCTCCCATTTTATCTGTTCTGAGGAACGCAGTCCCAACAGTCCATGTGAAGGAATGCTACTCCTTCTCAATGACTCACTCATACCACAGAACTTTCAAGCCTTCATTTAGGTACAACTTTCAAAATACTTTCTCCAAAAGCCATGTGCCATACTCAACTGGTTCAATATTGTCAGTTGCTGTCTAAATGCAAATTAACTCATAGTNCCCCCATAATAGATGCTGGTCTGTCACTTTGCTTCTAGCCAAAAGAGAAAGCTTTGAAGAATGAGGAGAAATCCAACTCTGAAATCTTAATAGCCTTGGGGCTCAGAGACTTAACACAAAGAAATGTCATTCACTAAAATATGGCCTTGGTGAAAAGACCACTGCCAAAATTCTGATTAATTACAGTTGAAGAAGTTGCAGAAAAATGCACCATGAGGTCTCAGCTAATCAAATACAGAATAATTTGAATGAGTCATCCTAGAGTCAATGGTGAATATTGGTCAAGTTCTCATAATTCAAAATAACAAGAAGGGCTATGAGAGATCACATTCCCCTGAAGAATACTGGACTGGCTATGGACAGACAGAGAATAACTCTTTTTGTTGTATAAAAGTGACTCAAAGTCTAAGTGTTATGTTTTAATTCCCTTCCCCCCAAGAAAGTTGTTTATAGTAACCTATTAAAACTAAAAACTATGATTAGTATTTTTCCATAAAGTAAAAAAAAATCAGGCTGAAATATCAGGGATATGAACAAAAAAAAAACATTGTTATGAAGGACCTATCTGACCAGGAAGTAGTAATCTATCTAGCCACCTACAATAGGCAACCAGTACCCTACCTGGACCCCTGGCAAAGGGACAGGCACCTTTCTAAATCACTTCAGAAAGATCAGCTACTCATCCTGTGGACAAGAATAATATTTCATGGACACAGAAATACAGTGTTCATGATAATGCTTTAAGAAGCAGCAGACCCGCAGTAGCTTGTTGTATCTGTGGGTTCCCTGTGAGGCAAAGGGTGTATGTGAAATTAGACTTCTCAGAGTGTCATTGACTTGAAAGCTAACTTTCTAGAATGTGACCACTAATCTAATCTTCCTGCCATCTTCCAATCAGCAGCTTCACTTAGATGCTACTTTTCCCATAAAGATAATCTGCATTCATAGTTTACAGATAATTTCCTTGAAAAATAGTTTTACTGTTTTTCAATGCAGATTTTATGGGATGTGTGTCAGACCTAAGGATCTTACCTCTTAGCTTGTCTTGGGTGAGTGAACTCACATTATCCAACCTGTCTGTATTATAGCTAAGACTGTATTCTAACCTTGCTAAAACCATGCTATAGTTGACTTGTCAATATAAAATCTCTCATTAAAAATAAATTGATAGTGGTTTTAAGAGAAAAATTTTAATNAAGTGTTATACTATGAGAATTACATTTTCTTGACATGTGTATATCATTCACAATGAAAATTTTCCATTCTCATCTCTAAAGAATAGAGATGGAGAGAGTGAGTAGGTTGAGGAAAATAAAAGCTAATTATGTATGAATGCCATAAGGAAACATGTTAATTTGTATGCAAACTGAAAAAAATAAATTTTAAAATCAATATTTATATTACTGTGGCACTGTCTGTTACTATTATTACTTATTGCTGGAATAAAATAGATTTAATATAAAGTTCCTGTTGGAGATATTATCCCAAATCTCACTTCTCTCAACAACCAAACAGCATGAAGAGTGACACATGTGGAGTCCTAAAAAGAGACAGAAGAGAAGAGACATGCAGCTCCAATAGCAGCAAAATAAAGCTCATGGCGGAAAAAAAAGGTAGCTTTTCATGGAGCTCAGCACTAATTGGTGAAAATAATATGCACCTGTCTTTGGCTAATCAGCAGCCACATTGAGGTCACTATAATCTACCCTTCTGCACACTCCATTATCCTCACTTTCCACTACTAGGAACCATTTATGATTTTTTTCCAACCTTTACTGGTAGACTTGGAGCTATGGCTCTGAACCATGGTAAAGTGCTTTAGGATTAGTAAAAAGGATATGAAACCCTAATTTCATTGGGTCTCATTCTTTAGTATAGAAATGCAGCTTCTGTGTTTATAATATGGTTATGATATACACATCAAAAATGGAAAATGCATTGACAAATTAACCTACTGCATATCACTATAAAATAGTATTTGAGTATGTGTTGTTTAACCCAAAGAGCCTGGGGCTAGTGGGGAGCCACACCTTGTGGCTTTTGTCCAGCATCAGGGTAGAGTGGGTTACAGTATACTCCTACCCTAGGGACAGGGGAAACTTTGCTGGATAGTTGGATATTTTTAGTGAATTTAGTGAATATTTATCAATTTTTCAAGTCAAGCCATTTTAAGTTAAGGAATGGTGGTATTGTGGCTTGATTAGATGGAAAGAAGTAGGTTTCAAAACCTAGTATATACAAAAAATAACAACAACAAAACAAGACATACCAATAAAAATATAGATCCTAGGTTTACTGTTTTATAATCATAAAGGTTCAAAGTATTTTATGAATGCCACCCACTTTTAGAAGTGATAATGGTTTTATATGAAGCCTGGCTCTGCACAAGGAGTTGAACATTTAGATCAAAGAAAGGGATGTGTTGGCTCTCCTTACTTTCCCATAACTCATGAATATTAAAATTTTCTAAAAATATATTGTCCTTGGAAATGCGAATTCTTNTGCAAATCTACTGTTACATACGTTGTTATTTCTTATTTTGTTTTAATGAAAGGACTATTCAAATCAGGTAGTTTTTTTAAATGTTCTAGAAAAAAATCATTTGCAAGTTTTTCAGCCTGCTACGTCTGTATAGCATCAGGAAACAGAACTGCATTTATCTCCTGAATCAAGGATGTGACAATGTCTTTTATAGAATGCAGTCTTTACTCCTACTGTCTTTGGCTCTTTGCAAATGATATTCTCATTTACATCTTTTCTATTCATTTATAGTTTTACAGGTTGCAAGCTTTGTTCCTGGTACAAAGAGCAAAGCAAAAAGTGAAGTTAGCAATCATCTGAAACTCATGTCCTCTAAAAAGAGGACCTGGAGCCTCGGTTGTAACTTCTGCATTGCTTTCCTGGCAAGCAGACAACTTCATCAGAGAAGCCAGCCAAGGGGAGGCTTTAAATGGAAGCTGTGCACACAAGGAGCAAATGCATTAAGAAGTTGCTGACGGGCATGAAATGCTTTGATGTGAAGATGGAAAACTCCAAAGCAGGAAGGATTTGGGGCATTTTGAGTCTGATTGACTCTGTGGTTTCAGCAGTTATTCCACAAGGCTAAAATAAATGCAGAAATGGTATTTTAAGGCCACAGCTGCAGAGGGGACTGTGATGAATTTCAATGAAAATCTAGCTGAATTGTGAAGAATTTGATCTTTAAAACCCAAGGAACAGGGCATTGTTGTTTGCTATTTCATTTTATCTAAGAAGTAAAAAAGAAACCTCATGTTTTACTTCCAAGATGCACACTAACTATGGCTCCTATCAGTGGTGGATTCTATGCCGTTCTCTGAAAAGCACTCTGTTACTTAAATTATAACTTACATGCTGGAAAAAGGCAGTCTAGGGAGTCACGTGAAGTCAGTGGTGAAGCTGAGACAGGCAAGCATAAACACTCGTGCTATCTTACAAGTGGGTGTCTTACTATGATCAGTCCATAACAAATCAATGTCATACAAAACCTGCTTCAAAGGATAATGGTTTGATGCCAGTATAGTAATTACTTCAACCGCCATAAGCATAAAAAGTAAGATAAATTTTCTACCAAGAGTAATGGATTGATGTTCAAGAGAACTATATATATAGCAGAATCTAAACATAAACAGGTTCTCACTATGCAGCCTTGGCTAGCCTGGAACTCACAGGGATCAACCAGCCTCTGACTCCCCAGTTCTGTGATGTCTGCCACCATATCATATAGATAGCCATCTGGAAAAATGGTAGGGATTAGAGTTAATGAGCATAATATATAGAAAAAAATGTATAGCCCTTTAGCTTTGCAAACTGATTAGATCATGCTGTACAAGACACTTGAACTTTTTGCACCTTAATGTTGATTTCAATATAGCTTTCTTCATAAAATTATCAGGAGAACTGAGATAATGATGTGAAGCTCTTAGTAAAATTAGCCTTAGTACCTATTTAAACACTCAATAAATATTCAATGTTATTAGTAGCAGTGTAGACTAGTAAACTAAATTAGGCATATGGTTCCGAAGCTAGATAACATTTCTAGACCTCACTCTGGCCATCTGTAAAATGAAAAGCTTGGACTAGACTATCTCTCTCTAATGCTCCTTCCAACTTTAAAATCAGATTGCTTTAAAACACATTGCTTATGGAGTATGTGAATTTTTCAGCAGAAGTTGGTGTTTAGTGTAGTATTTGTAAGGCACCTAATCATGTCCACTGAAGAGTGACATGGGTCCTATTTCCTCAACCGACTCAACCAGGTGTTAGCGTGTCACCTGCCACTCCTCTGCTGTAGTGCCTCTGGACAAGGTCACTCTGATTTCCATTATTTTCAAATCTAATGGTCACTTCTTTATTCCCCTTTAATACCATGCAGCCCTTAACCATGAAGTTTTTCTCTCTTTCTCCACTTACAACATTCCTTTTAATAAATGTTTTATTTCATTCTCCTTAAATCTCTGCAATGAATGGTTTTTCTTGTTGTTTCTATAACGTACTAACTGCCCCTCATTTGCTTTCAAGGTTATCAGTTGAGCTAGTTTCTAGTATTTTCTCTATTAACTCAGGCTTATTCCAGGGATGCAGGGGCTAATTCAACAATCAAAACCACTCACCATTATCCATCATATTAATAGGCTAAAGAAGAAAACCCACTGGATAGAAGTCTATGACTATTCCTGACAAAGACTCAAAGAATACATAGAACAAAATACAACTTATACAACATATAAATATATATGTATACATATACATATAAAACAGCTAACAGTATACAGTTAATGACAAAAAGCTGATTGCTTTCTATTTAAAACCAAGAACAATACAAGGTTTCTCTTGCTACTTTTATTTAACCAAGTACTAGAAGTCCTGGCCTGTGCAACAAGCAAAGAGAAGGTGGTAAAGGCAGATTAAAAGGGACTGGATATATGGTTCACTGGGAAAAATGCTTGATGCACAAGCATAAAGATCTGAATTCAGACTCCAGAGTCCACACAAAAATCTGGGGACTCCTGTGAACTCCTATAACCCCAGCGTTGTGTGAGGCAGAGACAGGAAGATCACTGGTGTTGGCTACCATCTTATCTCCATGTTTAGTGAGAAATGGTATCAAATGACTAAGGTAGACAAACAGAACAGACACTTGATGTCTTCCTGTGGTCTCTGAATGTTTGCACATTAGCACCTTCCTATATACATCATACATATAACACACACCCAAAATAAATATAAATGTAAATAAGATTTCAATTACTTATATGCATAAAACATAACTATGACTTTTTCAGAAAAATAAGAATGGATCTGCATCTAGGTCTAAAGAACAAGTGTTGGACTTGCCAGTAAACATGTGATTCAATATAGAAAGAACTAATAAATTATAATATATCAAAATAAAAACTGACTGAACTCTGCCAAGATCGTAGAAGAACAAACCAGAGCCTAATTGNGTATCTGATAAATGGCTTAGCATCTAAGTTGTGTAAAAACACTAAAAACACAATAAAAATTAAAAATTCAATTAGAACATGGGCAAAAGATGTGAATGATTTTACTGGAGAAGATATACAGGTGGCAAATGAGATCATCTGTCTCTACAAGATGCTCAGCATTATCTTGAGAAAATATCAACAATGTGCTATCATCACACATCTATGTGAATGTCTGAAATAAAAGCCAGGTGACTATACTAAATGCTAGGGAAGACGCAGAGAAACTGCATCACTCAGACATTGCTAGTGGCAATGTATAATAACCTAGCCACTGCAGAAAACACTTTGCCTTTTTTCTAAAAACGTGAGCATGCAACCACCATGAAACCAGAAATGTTAAGACTTGTATTTACACAGATATTTATACACAGGCATTTATACCAGCATCATTCATAAGAGTTATAAATTGGAAATGCCTTTGTCCTCCTGCTAGGAGGACATTCATACTTTGCAATGTTATTTATCAATAAAAAACAGCAAGTACTGCCATATTCAACAACCAATAAAATGATTATTCGTAGAACAGTCTTGATGTAGCAAATTTCTACAACTGTAGAATAATCCAGAAGGTATTGAAAATGTGAGAGGATGGAAAGAGGGGCAGATTATAGGCAGCTATACAAAGGCAATGAAAAGGATCTCCTAAAAGAAATGTCTGTATCTTGTGTGTGGATGTAAATGCTTTGATTGGGATGATAGGCGGTAGTTTTGTAAGATACTATCATTGAAGCAAACCAGATAAAATTTACAGCAGCTCTATCATCCCTTACATGTCATTCCACATTTACATTAGTCTAAAACCTTCATTTCCAAATTTTACTTTTTCTAAATATTTTGTATTACATTATGTATTTGGGGGAGCAACAACAAGGGCATGCCACGTGTATATGTGGAGGTCAGAGGAGTCATTCTTGCTTTCCACGATATGACTTCTGTGTCCTTAGACTTAAAGCAAGTGTCCTTATTTGCTAAGCTGTAGCTCTGACCCTCAAAATTCCATTTTCTGAATTTTCAAAGATGACCCATTGTTCACCTACAATATTACTGGATTTTTATAATATAATATTATATATAGTCAGATCTTATTTCAGTTGTCATTATGTATTATATCACTCAAAGGCACAGAAAACCAACATGGTTTTAATAGGTGCTATTTTAAAACAAATTTTCTAGCCAGAAACATAGGTCTAACTCATATGGCCTGCAAAACTGGAAGTATTATTTTTGTGTCCCACAATATCATGATACCATAGANTATTAAAACCCTCAAATGGTTTTGCATATCATCTAGCTTGTTTAGATGCTATGTAACTTTACATAGTATGTAACCAATAGCAGAAAATAAATTTTATAAATTGAGAGAAAGGAATGTACCATTTTCCTGATATGAATCGTATTAGAGCCTGTTCA
>LZPO01028288.1:28618-39047 GCA_001675575.1 Neotoma lepida | reverse complement strand
TATGGAGCCCTGGTACTGAACCCTCCGCAGTTCACAAAGTACAGCACTTAATAGTAATTCTTACAGCTGTTAACCCTGCCAGGAGTAAAACCATGGGCACAGGAGGACTGCCTATTCTGGGTTCTCATCACTTCCTTGTGTAGGCTGATCATTACAGTTACATTATTAGCAGGGCCATTTATTGCTTTGAGAAGTATCCTGATTTGCATATTAAATTATAGAGTCAGATTTATTTAGGTATTTCCTTTGGATGTAATTCGCTACTGCTTAACTCTTGAACCTTAGCAACCAAGATTTCTATTCTAGGAAAATCTTCAAATCTATAGCATCAGACACTAAGACACTTGTACAATCTATTCAGCAATAGAGGTTGATCTTCATGATCAAGAAAACCAACCTAGGTGCTTCAGGGATGGCTCAGCTATTAAGAGCAATTACTGATTTTGCAGAGAACCCAGAGTTTGTTCCTAGCACCTACATGACAGCTCACAACCACCTCCAACTTCAGTTCCAGGGGACCCAGCAGCCTCACCTGCCCTCCTCAGGCATGGACCCCATGTACAGTTGCTCACATGTACACATGTTCGTTTGTTTTTTGTTTTTTTTTTCCTATATAAACTTCTTTTAAGAAAACAATTCTAGTTAAGGGGAAAAGGAAGGTTTTCTTAGCATATGTTTTATTTTCTTTACTTTCTTTTCCTATCTGATTTACATTTTCTTTTTAACCTAGTCATGCCTAACCATGTTGAGATGATGTCTTCACATGTTTTTTCTCCCTTAAAAAAAGATATTCTTTTGAGTTTCTGCTCTTTGGGACTTTGTTAACTATGAAAAATCTCAGTTCTACTTCACCATTTTTAGGCAAACTAGAGAAAGCACTCAGTATACCACCATAAGCAGTGTTTTTTTTATAACCTTGTTCATAGGTAAAGATATATTTAAATAAAATATAGTCAAAATAGAGGGGACTTGGAGAGCACATAAATAAGTATGGCAGCCATCCTATTTCTATGTTATATAAGTAGAAAGTGATATTTTAAAGGGGACTTCAGTATATTTCAGTGGCTTTACCACATTTTAATTGTTACCACTTTGTGTAAATCTAATGTATAAAATTTGATGAGTTTGCATATACAAATATGTCTATTAAATTATGACAAAAATAATGACCACAAATACATCCATATCTTTCCAAAATTTCATCGTGCCCTTCCCAAGCCTTCTGAGATGGTAGAATTAGAGAACATTGGTAGAATTCATGCTGTCACCACTGGGAACAACGCATAAATGTTTTGCAAATGGAGCTCCTTATGACAAGGTCCTTTGGAGAATCCCATCCACCTAGCAAGGACCTGTAGAGGCAATGCTGCAGCCCCCTGTGCTGATCCCAGGGAACTCATGGGCTTCAGGCCTCTCTAACCTTCCCTGTGCATATTCTCATGGTATTTCTTAGTTTTGCTTTATCAGTTGTAATTATAGCTAAGTTTACTGGGGGAAAAAAGCTGATAATTTTTCTAAAAGTTTCTACAAAGAAATTAAGCCGCTTTGCAGTCTTTCATAGAAACCTGTTTCTCAGGTCACCCCTGGCTGCCTTTGAAGTCATCCTGAGTAAGCAGGAAGAACTCACTAAGGTTAATGATTCTTGCTTACTTAACTATTCTAAAATATAGATAACTATATTCCAAAGAACTTGGGAGACAGTTTCTTAAAAAGTGACATTAAAATCGTACAGGGACACATAAGGAAAATGTAAAGGATATGAAAGGTCAGACATTTCTCTGGTGCCAGGATATGAATGCTTAGATATTCTTTCAGTTAAAATTCTCAGTTCCTTTGGAAGTAAAAGTACATAGAGAAACTGCCAGGAAGAATAGAAATTTGATTTCAACAGTTAAAGACTTGGATAATCATTACCATTTTGAGAATTTATTAAGAATAGGATTACAACTGTTGCCCACATAAAAGTGATATACAGATTGTTTAGAAATTGACACCTGTCTCTTATACACATACCATTTTGAGAATTTATTAAGAATAGGATTACAACTGTTGCCCACATAAAAGTGATATACAGATTGTTTAGAAATTGACTTATACTTTAAAATAATATCTAGCTATGGCATCATACACTCAGCTGATTACAAAAATATAAATGTATCACATTGGTAAGGACTAGTCATAAGACTTGAATCTCCTTCTCTTGTAAACACATAGTTGCTGCCATCTAGGGCACNGTATGAATACGATGTTCCTGGTTAGATATAATTATTTGACCTCCAATATAAAAATTAATGATATGGGATAAAAGTCAATGATGTCAGGGAAGTAGGGAAAAGAAAAAGAAACTAAAATGGGTAAACGTTAATGATTCTTGGAAAATGATTAAAGAAAAATGCATTGTAACTGCTCATGTTAAACTTGTACAAATAAAAACAGTTTGAGTTATTTGATAAAAGACAGNCAACCAGTGGTCAAACTTTTCATTTTTCACTCTCTTTACATCTCTTTCCTCAGAAGCTGGCTCGAGCTGGATCCCGGAAGAATATCCCCAACTCTTCATCATCCATCAACCAATGAGATCACAATCTTCCAATGCTCAGAACAGAGGCGTTTTGCTTGACACAATATCCTGAACTGATAAAAATGTCCTAGTGTAGAGGAAAGAACTGGGGCTGTATCTAAGCTCATCTGTATGGCAGTGACAGTCTATGCAATGATTAAATCCTGTTTTGCCACTGATTCCACATCCTATGATCTAGCAAAGGGTCTTCCAATAAAGCAGGAAAATCAAATTCATAAAATGAATGCCTGTGAAGAGCTGCATGGATCATGACCTCTACTGCTAATCCGGTCTTTAGGTCAGAGTGTAGGATAACCAAATATGGAAGATAGATTGGATATTCCTGAGAAAGGGTTATTAGGATTAGAGAGATTTGACATCTTAAACTGTCTTCCCACAAACATTCTGTTGATCATCAACATGGCTTTGCTATGGTGACAACTCTTTGCTTTGTTTCTGTTACTGTATCTGGAATGGTCTTCAACAGTATGCATCAATACTGACAACTCCAGTAACTGCTTTGGTGATAGGTGATAATGTAACTGCCTTGGTGGCAGAGGCAGGCTACTGCCACAATGGAAACAAACAACTACAGATTATAAAACTGAAATGGAGAGAGACCTCAGTGACCAATTTTTTGAGTCAAGCAAGACTTTTAAAGAGGCTGGTTTAAATTCTTTAACTACTTTGTTAGAGATGCATTTAGTATCTTATGGAGATATTCTACAGAAAACTAATGGTGTCTTTGGCTTTGTCTTCAAGGTCGTAGAACCTAACTTCCCAAGGAAAGGTTATTAATTAATAGCTTACTACCCACATGTACATGTACCTTTTACATGAATGTCATTGTCCAGAATGCTCACGTTGCTTAAGTAAGTTCTCATTTGAAGCAAAAATGAAATTGTAACTTTAATGTAAGACAGTATCATAACCTTTTACCAGCTCATTTGGTTCCTGAAATCTTTTAACTCCTGTGGATATCATATAGTTAAGATTTGTCTTCGTAGCTGAACAACAAATTTCAGAAACATGAAATGCCTGGTTCTAAGGCAAGTGCAATGTGAAGCACCACAATTATAAAATTACTATCCACCAAGGGAAGTTATTTGGTTTCTGTCAGTCATTTTATTTGAAATTACAGAAGTNCGAGAAATGCTTTCTGGTCTTCCTTTGTTATATCAGTCAACTTTCACCTCATTCCCCTAGAATTAAGTATTAAGGACAACGTAGTTACTTTAGATACCAAGTGTGGTCAAATTCACATATTTGTCTGAAGTTTAGTTTTGTGAAAAAAATATCAGGTTATCACAAAACTATTGTTGGTCCAAATATAATCTTATTTTTTAAATGTCACTATATTATATCAGATATAATTATGGAAAGACAAGATGTTCTTAAAAACTACAGCTCATATTCATATGAGATCACATCATGCATTGAGTCAGGAAAGCTTGGGCTTGGTAATCCTGTGGATGTGGAGTGAAAACCCATCTTCGTTGCAAGGTCAAATTGCTACAGTAACCTCTGTGTTTAGTCCATTGCTGAGAATAAACATAAAACCAAATAATTTTATATGATCAAAGAAGAAATCTAGTCCACAGCAAAAGAACAGGGTTTGAAATCAAATGACAAATTTCAGGTATAAATGGAAAATTATGTTTGTGTTTCTATATGTGTTTTCTTATATAATTACCAGATTGTTTATAAAGATAAACTCTGTAACACCTTGTGGGACACCAAATGATGTAATGTCATTGACAGTTTTTTTTTTATTTTTTTTGATGATAGCACCTTTTATTCTCTCATAATGGATTCTGCCAGCTTCTGATAGATTATACCATATTGAATTTTGCCAATTTCTGCTATTCTGTCATTCTGCTTCTTCTTCCTCTGGTTCTCTTTGTACTACACAGCTTATAAAGACCCACAAAATCTTTTAGGCCTTACATCTGAATGGTATATACCATTTCTTACATGATAAGAAACAGAGNCCTCTTGAAAGTTCTAAGTAATAAATCCAGATTAATTGTCACACAGCAAAAAAGTTCAAGTATGTTCATAGCAGCATTATGTGAAATTTTTCATACAATATGTTTTGTTCACATTCTTTGCCTTCTCCAAACACCTCCCAGTCTCCCCACAGTACAACAGTGACAGAGCTTGGTCTGCCTGTCTGAAGCTCAGTGCCACCAACCAGCATTCTCCAGCTGTCCCTTCCCCCTACAAGTCTTCTCAACTAACCATGCTTTGTTCTACATACAGTACATCCTCCTATTCCAAACTACCTTTGAATGACTCTTCTCTTCACGAATTTTCTAACTGAGCATAGAAATTAATGAGTTTCATTATGCCACGTTCTTTCTCATATATCTGTACATCTGTTCTTACTCATTTTCCTCCCCCAGTATCTCTCAGGTGTCCACACAATCTGCTTGCTTATTTGATTTCTGTCTTTAAATACTTGCCAATTCTTCTGTGTCAAGTGTATTGGATTGCCCTCAATTTTCCTTTCTGCTCCCTCCTCTTTCCTTGAGATTTGTTTCTCCCTGCATACACACACACATACACACACACACACACACACACACACACACACACACACACACACACACACACACACACACACACAAACACAATTACATATGAAATTACACACATGGTATTTGTCCCTCTGAGTTTGGCTTACCTGACTTAACATAATGGTTTTCACTCAAGGCCGAGATATTTTAATAAAATTTTCTTGTGTATATGAGCACATTTTATTTCTACATTCTTCAGTTAATGGGCAGCTAGGTTCAATCAATTTCCTGACTCTTTGGAACAGTGCACAGATGTACAAGTACCTCTGTTGAATGGTGACTTAGAGTTCTTTGAGTATAGATAGAAATTGGTATAGCTGAAGCAGATTGTATCTTTTTTATTTCAATAACCTCCACAATGATTTCCATGTTGAAATACCCTCACTCAAAAATAATATTGAAAAGAAATAGGCCTGAGTCCCGAGCCTCCTAGAAATGCTGACAAGAGGCTCCGGGAATTGAAACAGTACAGAGTCACAAAAGTCAGGATGCCCGGAGGGCTATCTGAAAGCAACTGATTAACCACTGAATGCCCCAACTCTGGAGATAGTCTTTAGGAGAGGTCTTGTGACAAACAAACAGGCCCAGATAACTCAGGAACCTAAGAGTAAGCAGAGATAAGCCACAGGAACTGTAAAAATTCCTAAGAGTAAGCTAGTAAAAAATAATAATAACAAGCCCATACCAACCCCCCTCCCCTTTGAGAAATCTTGTGACTTATGTCTTTAAAAAGCTAAGCTCACAGAGCAGGGGCAGATTTTCTCTCTGTCTTGCCTCAGGGCACTGCAGACAGAATCTCCCTGCCTGGCTTGTATTTCGAGAGAATAAACCTTGCTGTTGCATTCTGGACATCCTCGGTCTCTGGTGGTCTTTTGGGGGGTCCAAATCTGGGCACAACACATGTATCAGTTTATATTTCCACTGATCATAAGCACTCCATGTATGTTTTTCATAAAACTAGAAAAAAAAACCCAAAATTCAGTATTGAAGCCTAAAATGCCCCAAAAGCTAAAGCAATCCTGAACAAAAAGAGTAACAACAGAGGTATCACAGAAACATAGTAACAAAAACTGTACAACACTGGATAAAACTGAATTGTGAATAATTATGAAATCAGTTAAATCCTAGGCCAGTTTTACAGGTCTCTATTTCAGACTAATTGTACTCTGAGGAAGGCTGCTTTTTGTTTGTATATAAGACATTGGAAGTTACATGGCATCAGGCTAAGTTATAGTCTCCACTCACACCTTACTGTAGACCAGAGAGCTCTCATTTCTCCCATCCACTNGCTGTTGTGTGTCTCCTAACTGATCCCAAACTCATTGCTTTCTGCTATTCTACCCATATGGAAGGGAGGTGCAATGTTGCCTTTTGTTTCAACTTTCTACACTGCTCTCTTTTATGTTATCTCCCGAATTCGGTTAATTCATTTTTTTAACCTCTTGCTTTCTTTTTCAAATGCTTGATAATTCTTTTTATTTTCTAAAAATATGGAATCTCTTCTGACCAGGCCATGTGAGCCAGTATGTCTTCTTTCTCAGTATAGTCTTGTAAAGGGGCAGTTTCAGCCTGTGCTGTGGTTCCAATTTTATTCCAGTTTAACATAGTTAATAGTAGAAGGCTTCTGGCTTTTCTTAAGGTTGACTTATCTAATAAACCTTTTCCATTCTTTAAGTGCTTATTTATTAAGTGTTCTTAGACCCTGAAATGTTGAGTTTCATGTGAAGTAACAAATGCACAATACCTAACTGCATACATTGTGACTATACAAGAGAAATTTCCCAAGGCTCTCTGTAAATAGAACACTAAGAAATAGATGTGTGAGCACAGCTCATCCATTGACATTGCCTGCAGATCTTAAAATATTTTTTTAAACTTTTGCCTTCCTATCCACACAAATAATGTTTTTTCTATACATTGGATTTTATAATGAGATCATATTTGAATATGCATAGATATTTATGCACATGACACAGGCATGTCTGTGATGACTAGGTGAGGAGAGGACAGTGACCTGTGACTGTTAAACAGTCATTTTTGTTCCCATGGGACACTGAAGTCTCCACTTGATGCCTTCCAAATAGAGTGTTTACAGCAGAGAAAGCTTGCAGAGTTGGGACAAAATGCAAATCTGCACAAGAGTTACTCCATGTGTCTGTTCAGTGTGACCATGACACATATCACAAATGACTCCAGACATCATGTCTAAACAAGAGTGAAAGCTGCTGAGGAACAGATGGCCTTCTGTAAGCATAGATAGAAGGTAACACACTTTTTAGCCTTCCTTTCGAAAGACAAAATCATATTTTCTTTTTTGCCATGGTTTTAATTTCATTCTTTTCCATAAACCATCTTCCTCCTTCATCCCACTTACTGACTCTCAAACAAATTCTCTTCCTTTCTGTTTTTATCTAAGGACTGACACACGGAGTTAGCAAGAACATAACTTCACCGATTCTTCACTTTTTTCATTCTTTGAAATGGAACCAGGTTAAGCAGGTACAGATTTGTAAGATGCTTGCATTCATTGCTATGGAGATGCAGACACTGCTGTTAGCTCTCTCCCCTGATAAAGAGAAGCTCCAAGCCATATCATCATTCTCTTGTAAATCAAGGGTCTGTGTTTAGAGGTATTTTTCGCATGTTATCTTTAGCAGTTCAAGTTTTCTAGGTCACTATGTGCAGGAAAGAAGTCTTTGTGTAAAGATCATATTAATGTTCTGTGTAACCCCAGCCTGCTCATCACACACTCTACCACATTTANATCAATGCACTCACATTAAATCAATGCAGCTACCTGTGAAGTCTCTGATCAGTATATAACTTAATATTCAAATGTTTAACATACTCATCTCAATTTTCTATCCACTGCTGCGTTGTTCATTGCAAGTTATCATTTTGAATCCACTTTTGCATTGTCCTAGGTAACTGGTTTACTGATCATCTGACACAGAAGCAGGAGGGCCAAGATAAAAAGCCCTTCCATGTGTGCCTAAGTTGATAAACACACAATTTCACATTAAGGCTAAGAAATGGCTTCAGTCAAAGCTCATAGATATTTTTCTGGGAGTGTAGATGGCAGGCCAGTACAATCCACTTATCATGTATAAGCTAATTCATGACCGCTCACTGTGTATTTAATATATGCTTTTATTCTCTGAGGTTTATATTGACAAATAGAACAGTTAGCAGCATTATAGTCTTTGAGAGAGACTAGTGGAATCTTTCTTCCTTTTTTGTTCTTCATACTGTTGCTATGCTTAAATACCTTCTCCCCCCCTCGCTGCTCATGTCATAAACCCCACAGGTCACTTCTAATATCAAAGAGGGAAACTGCCTTCTGTTTCCACCTTCTGTCCAAACTTGAAAATGGGTTTTTCATAGGAATTGATGTGTCTCTGCTTGAGGTCCTTCCCCCTGACTGTAGGTGTTCTCTGCGTATTGACTGTACTGGGACTTGTTTGTTATTATGTGGATTTAAGGTCAGTCCTGGAATATTACTTAAAAATAATAAAAAAAACTTCACAGCAAATATGAATATTATCTCTTTATTTTGTATCCTTGAAAACTATAGAAAAAGTTATAATGTCCCCACTGGAGTACATTCTCTCCTTAAAGCAGAGTATTGCCGCCTACAGTGACTAATGGTACCTCATTCTTGAGCAGACATCATTCAACTACGTGGTATGCTAGGCAGAGTCTCTGCAGCTGTGGGAAAGTTACTTATTCAGGGGTATAGATCTAGAGACAAGGGCATGGTGGGCACAGCTGCAGGTACTCATGAAAATCTCATGGTACTAGAGGCTTTCATCACGTGAAGACTGTATTTTTAGAAATGAAAACCCATGTAGATGTAGATGTAGATGTCTTTACCCCTCTGCCATTGATTCTGAACTGGAAGCAAAGCTGGAGAGTATCTCTAAACAGACTGGCTTAAGTGCAGTTCATATTCTAACACTGATGCTGAGCCTATATACTGGTTGAAACAAACAATTATCTTCTGTCTGACATAAGGTTAAAGAGCAATGTAAAAATGCTACCTTGCTTTTATGTTGACATGTCAACAATAGTACTTTAAACAATACTTTTCAGTTCAGCAGCAGAATTTTTTTGTTTAATATGTGGAGTGATTTGCATATCTCTAAAGAAACTGAATATTATCAAAATGAATGCAAATTAACTTTGACTTTTCTGAATAGGAAATTGAGAAGAAAGTATTTGCTAAAATCAATAACATGATAATAGCCTCTTATTGTTTCTCAGCTTATTAATACCATATTGGCAATAGATAATTTTACTGCCATTATTCAGCCATCTATTATATATTACAAAAATTGCTATCAAAAGAAAATGTGAAATCAATAGGGAAAAAATAAACATTTTATTGCAAGTAGTGTTGGGATTACTGGCTGAGAATTTAAAAAATGGAAAGGAACAGACCTGTTTTCTGAACCAGACAAAAGGCTAAGCCATGGAGAAAAGTGTCCAAGCATAGTGATTAAAAACAATGAGGCTATATAATGTCACTCGTATGTATGTTTTGAGGGCTGACTATCTAGTACTTGATAACTAATTGGTGTGCCCTTCCCTGGAGAAGACTGTTTCTCACACTCTCAGCATTTCTTAGTCGCCTGCAGCTCTTTGTGTAGGTACACGATTGAGGCCTCCTGGGCTCTCCATGTCCACTTTGGCATGGTTCTTGTTGATCTTGTTCATCTCGTGATTAGGGAGCCATATTGGTGAGACTTTATGGGGAAGCTTCTGACATTACTAATGGATAAACACAACAAACTCCATATTCTTCTAGCTCTTATATTCTTTCCACTCCTCTTCTGAAATGTTCCCTGACCCTTAGGTGTAGGAGTTGTTTTGTAGATGTGTGCACTGAGACTGGACTCCGTAACTCTGCATTTTGATTGGTTGTAGTTTTCTGTGCAGACTGACTAGGTTATACTTAGGAATATATATGTATATAACAATGATTAATGAAAAGGGAGGTTCCATGAACAAGGGACATTGAGATCATGAAGCTAGCCAAGCTGGTGGAAATGCATGAACTGTGAACCAATATCTGTGGAGCCCCCCATGGTGCTGAACTGGGCCCTCTGGAGGCTTGAGACAGCTGTTTGGCTTGAAGTGTCTGAGGGCCCCCAGGCGCTGGGATCGGGATCCATCCCTGGTGCAGGGGCTGACTTTTTGGAGCCCAGTGCCTGTGGTGGGACACTTGGCACAGTCTTAGCGCAGGGAGGAGGGTCTTATCCTGCCTTGACTGATAGTGCCAGACTCCGGG
>LZPO01028288.1:21235-28599 GCA_001675575.1 Neotoma lepida | reverse complement strand
GAGTGGGGGTGGGTTGAGGGGGGGAGCTGATGGGGGGAAGGAGGGAGGAGAGGGGGATCTGAAGTTGGTATGTAAAAGGAGTGGAAGATCTTTTTAATAATAATAATAATAAAAGAAACTAAAAAAAAAGAAAAAAAGAAAAGGTCATAGTCTTTAAGAAGTTTGCCTGCAAATTGTGATTCCTTTAACTGGAGGAAGGAGATTGCCAGACAACAGTAACTAAGTGCTTTTACTATTTTTATGAAATAAATAAATAAAATAATAAAATAAAAAATAAATATATTTATGATAAGTGAAAAAAAGAAAAGAAAAAGGGGTCCTGAGTTTGGAAGAGAACAAGAGGGTTTATAGCAGTGTTTGGAGGGTGGAAAGAGAGGAGAGAAATGATGTAATTATAATCTCAAAAGTCAAAGAGATAATAAAAAAAAAACAGTGGGCCCATCAGATCCAATATAAAGTAAAAATAATAAATTAATTGCACTTACATTTTTTAAGGAAACACTACAACTATTATTGGCTATTAAAAAATTCTGCAAATATTTTGCAGCAAAGAACAAATATCCATCTCATACAAATAAGTTTAAAGTGAAAACAGAAATGGACTGAAGATTTGACATATTTTTTTTTTAAAGATGTGCTTTGTAAAAGTAGCACAAATCTTAAATGGTCTTATTAATAAAAAACTCAGTGCCAGCTATTCTGAAAGGTCAGAGAAACAGAACAAGGCTCAACCAATCTCACCTTTCCAACTCCTCNGCTGATCTTGCTTCTTCAGACTGCAGGCTTCTGAGTCCTCACCTAAATGAATCTCAGCTGAACTGCTGCTCAAAGCCTGAAAGCTTAAGAGGCCTCTAGTCTCTGGTCCTCATGCCTTATATACCTTTCTGCTTCCTGCCGTTACTTCCTGGTATTAAAGGCATGTATCTTTCCCAAGCAAGACATAGATCTCAAATCCTGGGATTAAAGGTGTNTACCATCATGACTGGCTCTGTTTCCAGTGTGGCCTTGAACTCACAGAGATCTGGATGGATGTCTGCCTCTGGAATGCTAGGATTAAGATGTATGTGCCACTATTTTCTGGCATCTATGTCTATCTAGTGGCTGTTCTGTTCTCTGACCCCAGATAAGTTTTATTAGGGTACACAATATTTTGGGGGACACAATATAATCACCACATTTTCCATTTTTTGTCTAAAATAATAAAAGAANGTTATAACTAGTACAAGAAAAACTATATCCANTAAATATATACAGTCAAGAATTACATTAACAATGTCTAGTCCACTACCATTTGACAGATTTAGACAAAAAACTCCATTTTATATATTAACAATGTCCAGTCCATTAACACTTTGTTGGGCCCAGCAGTCCCCCCACCCCAGGATGAGAAGGGAGAACAGCTTGCAGCTTGCAGAATCTGCATGAACTTTGTGTTCTGTTCCCTCTAGCCTTGTTTGGCCAAGCAGATGCTGAGAGAAGGAAGTTCGATCTGTTTACAAGGAAGTTAAGGAGATAAGGAGATACATTGTATTTTACCACTGTGCTTGAGTGCTTTCCGGTGCCTGCTGTGGCCAGGAAGGGCTGGGTTTTGAGGGATATTTAAGGTTCCCCTGAGCTTCAATAAATGGCATTCTTCCTTCAAGAGTGACCCTCGTCTTCTGTGCTTATTTTCAGTCTCCAGACCCTTGCCTACCTTGCAGTCTGGTGGTGCAGGTGCCACAACATTTGACAAATTCAGACAAAAAATTTCATTATTTATCCTGTTTTGGTGAATCCAATCCAAAATTTGTATATAATACACAAAAAATCCAATCCAGTGTAAAATATTTAAAACTACTAGTTTCTTTTTAAAAGTAGATTCAATAATATACCTTTTTTATCTTACCATATCTATATCCTCTTTTTTCTTCAGATTAGATTTAATGATCTACCCTTTTCTATATTTTTTTAACTCCACGTTGGGTGCCAAATGTAAGACAAATTTCTAAACGGTCTTGTTAAATAAAAACACAGGNCCAGAAATAGGGTGAAAATCTGACAGAAATCAGAGGAGTTAGGAACAGCTGCCAGCCTCACCGTACCAATGCCACTGCTTCCAGAAGAGTGTGTGATTTCCTATATCTTCACGTCTATATCCTTTTCTGTTCTGTTTTCCATTGGCTCTCTCAGCCTAGCTACATCACTTCCTGCCTGTCTGTATAGACCTTCAGAATTCTAAGGTTGATGCTGGGATTAAAGGCATGTGTCTCCACACTTGATTGTTCCTAGTGTGACCTGGAACTCACAGAGGTGACAGGATTAACAGTGTGGGCTAACACTGCAAGGCTAGCAGCTGGCCTTATTCCTTTGATCCTCTGATAAATTTTATTGGGGAACGTAGATAAAATACCACCACAATGCTTATATTTCTTAAACATAATAAAAACATTCAACATTTTCAATATTTCAAAATGTATATGTTCTTAAACTATTATTTTATACAGTCTTGTGTATGAGTGTTTTGCCTGCATGGATACCTGTGTACAACATGCATTTCTGGTCCCAACAAGATCAGAAAAGGCTGACAGATCCCCTGGAACTGAGATTACAAAGGATTGTGAGCTGCTATGTGGGTGCTAGGAATTGAATCCTGGTCCTCTGGAAGAGCAGCTGGAGTGATGCTTTTGACTGCTGAGCTGTTTCTGCAACCCCATGATTTCTATTCTTCTAGTTCATTTTCATCCAAAAATATCATAGCATAGGTTAAAGGATTGGTATCATCTATGTGTGTAGTGATGTTTTTACTTTTCCAAGACTCAGGATACTTGAGATACTCTGTGTAACTTATTAAGGGAAGACTCATAATTAATATGTCTACTATTCATTTTATATTTAAGATTTCATATTGAAAGATGGTTTTAGGAATAAATACAATACTTTAAAGATTATTTTCACATAATTCTGAGTACCATATTAATAACAAAATATAAAATCGGTTTCATTTAGAGGTTACTCTAGCAATGTCCTCAGAATCTGTGGAGGTCTCACTCCCTTCTGAAAGGTTCAGGCACCTTCCAAGAGAAATGATCAAACAAACTCTGCCTTTAAGATAGGTTTGCTCTTTCTCTCTGTCTTTTCCTTCAGCTAACCCCCTCTTCATTTCCATTTTCAAGAGATTGGTCTAATCTCCCTCCTCCTGTGTCTTCTGGGAGAAGCAGCCCAGGAAGTGAGTTACTGACCTGACTGCAATGATTAATTTACACACCTGCTGGGCAGAGGTGAGCGACATAGTCAGTGGCCTTGTAAAGACTGGATGGCAAACAGTGGAAGCTGCTTCTGAAAGATGGTGCAGGCAGTGTGATTTCTATTGAAAATGATAATCCTTTTCTTTGGGTGTCTTTATTCAAGAATTCTGTGCACCACAGGAGAGAACATCAGGGGCTCTNAAATCAATGGAAGCTCACATGGGACTCCAGTATTCCTTTCGTAGGAAGAGGCTATTTTCCATAACACAGAGGCATCTGGGAGCAACTCAGCAAGGGAAGGAAAAGACACACTTTGCGTAGGATAATAAAAATGATCNATTGTCTTAGAAATAAACCAGCAAATGCTTATTGATGCCACCTGAAATGTTCTTAACTCAGTATAAAAGTAGATGCACCCACTAAAATCTTAGACCTAGGTGGTAGTGATCTTAACTAAATTCCACCTCCCATGCACATACCACTTTCTACTTACCCNTTACCGATTCAATTTGCTTCCTCAAGGAAATGTAGCTGGGGACACTGGATTTGTCCTCATTTTATTGAAATGTATAAAGCCCTCAAAACTGTGGCATTGCCAAGTATATGATGCTTTGTGACTGGCACAAGCTATTTTATTGGCTTATAGTAAAGCTTTCCGTTCAACAGATAAATAAAACAATGTTCTAAACCATGACTTAGGATTAAATTACCAACTAATGTATAAATATAGATGAAAGGAGTTCAAGCAAACCAGAGTTTGGCCTAAAATTCAGTTTTACATTGATCAAAATTTTGCTTCTTTATATATAAATATTGACTAAAAATAGCAATTGGTTTTTGAACTACAAGGCAAATTTTTGTGAGGACAGAATGAATATATTGTTGGCCATAGCAACCCTAAAATAAAGATGACATGTTTAAATTTATGATGTCTGTAGAACACCAATTCAAATTAAAGGTAGTCATTATTTTTTGAACACCACAGAGAGTCTTTTATTTACATTTCTAAAGCAAGTTTTTGTTGTTCATTTCCAATCACTTTCATCTACTCTTTAAAGACAAATATGAAGTTGACTTTTGTTGACTACCTTGGTAGAATTGAAAAGTCCAATTCTAATATGCAGCCTGTGCCCTGCAGTGGTTCTAGAAGNGTGTTCCCCAGCACAGCATAGATGGAGCTAGGTACTGAGGAATCTGCCTGACTCCATTTTAAAGGCAGGAGTCATTATACTGTATCTTTAAAAATAATTTTCCATTTAATGGGAAAGTTGAGTTGCTCTCTGTTTCTTGGAACATGACCTGCCTTGCTTTGTTTTTGAGAATACCCCTACCCTTCCTGACCCCTCCCTAATCACACGGTGAGTGTCCACATTTTTTTTTTAATTTCCTTATTACCTCATTGTCTCCCTTCAGTAAAACCACGATTTTACTCTTTAAAAAGGGGCCCAAGAAATGGATTTGGGGCTGCTCTCTTTAATTGGACTTAGGAGGCAATCACTGACCAGCTCTTGGGTACACCCCAATAAAATTCAAGCTTGCTTCAAATTCAGCTCAAATTATGGTAATGGTCTTATTCTCGCTAATGATTTTAACAGTACTCAAAATCTTAGACTCCACTCAGATATGGATCAGAAAATGTGGGGGAGAAAACCATTAACCTATGTTTTTCCCAGTACTCAGAGAAAACTCATCTTAAGAGTCACTAGGAATATAATTAACTGTGAGGGGTAATTGACAGTCAACATGATCCAATTGAGAAATAACTAAAAGACAAGAAAGCACAACTTTTCATGTGTCTGCTAAGATATCACTGGGGTACTTAGATGAAGGCTATGATGTAGTGAATCATGGATGGGTTCAAAATGTATGACATTCTGAAGACAAGGCAAGAGAGGTCTCTTTGGAGGAAATAGGTCAGAAAGGATGTGTCTTTCGACTGTGCCTTTGCCTAAACCCTCAAGCATGCCTTCCCTCAGCTTCCTGTCTGCTCTGTCACACCCTGGCTTCCATGACAGACTTCAACCTTGATATCACAAACTAGAAGGAATGTTTCCATCAGATATTGGTCATAGTANCACAAAGGTACCTAAAGGAAACACTAAAAGGACTTTAAGGTAAAATATGAGAAAATTTATAAAATCAGATATTCTGATTTTACATAGTACATTGTTATTAATGAACAAAAGGGAAATATAGTGTAGATATTTATTTATATGAGAGATCTTAAGCTTATGAACATTTGAGATCTTAAGATAATTATATTTCAATAAACAAAATAAGCAAATGTATAGAAGACTCACAGTGTTGGTGAATAACTGAAGAAAACTGAGAAATCTTTAGATTTATGTGGTTCTAAACAAAATACAGGCAGAAGTTCAGATACTACTCCATCCTGGGTGATGTGTAGGATGAGAGCCAGGTATGGTAGATGGATTGAGAATAAGGGTTATTTTATAGATTGCTTGACATTTATTCTGCTTTCTCAATTTCATATCCCAAAGAGTCAGCAATGAGATCATAAACCTTTACTAATGGAATCATTAATGCTCTCTTCACCTTCTTGGCTCTCTTTACAAAACATGGAAACAACAAAAATTCTTAGGTAGTCCTTCATTACTTAACCAAGTAAAAGCAATTTTATTGAAAACACACACACACACACACACACACACACACACACCATGAAAAGCTCAAGCACAAATAGTAAACACAAAATGAAACTCAGCAAAAGGGTGGATTTGTGTTGTTTGTTTCTACTCTTTTGGGTGGGCCCACTACCCAGTTCCCAAATAAATCACACACACAGGCTTATTCTTAATTTTAAATGTCTGGCCTTAGCTTGGCTTATTTCTTGCCAGCTTTTCTCAACATAAAATTATCTTGTCTATCCTTGGCCTTGGAGCTTTTATCTTTCTCTATTCCTATATAACTTTTTTTTCCTTCATACTCCATGTCTGGCTGGGTAGCTGGGTGGCTGGCCCCAGAAGCCCTCCTCTCCTTATTCTCTCATTCCTTTTTCCTCCCAGATTTCTCCTTGTTTCTATTCTCTCTGGCTGCCAGACCTGTGAAGGGAATGTCTTTCTAAAAATGTGTTGCTCTGATTGGTTGATAAATAAAGCTGTTTGGCCAATGGTGAGGCAGAATAAGGTTAGGCAGGACATTCGAAAGAGGGGGAGAGAGAAAGAAAGCAGAGCTGGGCAGACGCCATTCTGCCATCTAGAGCACAGCATGTAAGGGCACACAGGTAAAGCCACGTGGAACACGTGGAGACATAGATTTATAAAATGGGTTAATTTAAGATGTAAGAGCTAGGTAGCAAAAAGCTGCCATGGCCATAGTTTAAAAATGATGTAAGCCTCTGTGTGTTTACTTGGGTCTAAGTGGCCATGGGAGCCGGGCGGGACTGGACAAACTTTTGCTTACAGACCTGCTTATCCTTTCTCCTGCCTTGCTATTGGCCATTCAGTTCTTTATTAAAACATTCAGTTCTTTGTTAGACAGTCAAAATATCACAGCTTCACAGAGTTAAACAAATGCAACATACACAAAAGTAACACACCTTAAAATAATATTCCCCTACAGATTTGGGTAAGAAAATGTTGACATAAGAAAAAGATAAATAAAATACAAAGGGAAGGAGGAAGGGAAGGAAAAGATAATTTAAGGATGCAGCTTCAAAGAAATTCAGGAATATTTTGCAATAACATCAGAACAGGGACATTTAGAACGGAGTATTAAAAAATCCAAGAACAAATGTCTTTTAAAATTCTCCCATTGCTAGCCAGATGTGGTGGCACATGACTTTAATCTCAGCACTCAGGAGGCACAGGCATGTAGATCTCTGAGTTTAAGGCCAACCTGGTTTACAAAGCGAGTTCCAAGACAGCCAGGGCTATTACACAGAGAAACCTTTGTCGCGACCCGCATGGCACAAGTCTGGATCTGGCNGAGGGAGTCGGGATTGAACGNAGCGCACACTGTCAGATTGCAAGCATCCAGGACCTTTATTCACCAAGTATCTCTTTTTGGAACTGAGACTAGAAGCAGCCGAACCAGCCGAACGTCTTTCATCATTCCCTTCTGCCTTATATACCCTCTGAGAACGGCCCTGCCACATGCCTCAGCACCTGGGGTCAAGGA
>LZPO01028288.1:13735-16235 GCA_001675575.1 Neotoma lepida | reverse complement strand
GTTCCTTTGGGGAAGAGGTATGCTTTTGTTTCCACAGCAAATGAAAGGCTGTGGAATCATCCAAAGTTGAAGAAGATCAGGTTCNGACGAGGAAGATGCCTTGAAAATCCTGGTTACAGATGTAAGGAAATAAATCTAGAAAAACTACAAGACATATGATTTATATTTTACCTATTCAAACATAAAACAAAATTCATCTTTGACTAACTTGTGTACAGTACACAATCTATACTTTTTTAATGCAAATGTGTATGTTACCTTTGAAAGTTTATGTATTTTCAAAGCAAGGGGACCACACACCAATAAAAATGAATGGCCCAGGAGATCTTGTTGTAGAAAATTATTTTAAGGTGTATTACATTTGTTTATGTTGCATTTGTTTAATTCTGTGAAGCTGTGTTACTGTGCCTGTCTAAAACATCTGATAGTCTAATAAAGAATTGAATGGCCAATAGCAAGGCAGGAGAAAGGATAGACAGGGCTGGCAGGCAGAGAGAAGAAATAGAAGGAAAAATCTGGGAGGGAAGTAGAAAGGAGAAGCCAGAGAAAGAGGACATCAGGGGCCAACCACCCAACTACACAGCAAGCCATGGCCAGGCATTTATAATTAAGAATAAACCTTCATGTGTGACTTATTGGGGAGCTGGTGGCAGGACCCNTAAAAAAGCAAAACCAACAGCAACAACATTTTGGTGCCCAACATGGAGCTTGAATATCCCTAGGCCCTGACAGAACTGAAAAAAAATGGCTGCTTTAAGAGTTTCTGCCAGACACTAAAGACTTGAGCATCCAGCACATTAAGCAGGGATGAAAACACTAAGTAAAAACACNTGACATGGTGCAAACATCATCATTCCAGAGCTGTAGGATTGCTGAATGCAGTTTCTGGTCAGACAAACCTCTGACAGGCTGTGAGTTTCAAGCTTTGTTTTCATGACCAGAGAAGTGGGTGCAGCCAGCTGAGAGCCACATGTGGAGGATCCAGGTGTATGTTAGCCGTTTAAAAGTTTGCTCATATGATCAAAAAGAAGACTGAAGATAAGCAATAAGGAGGTCCAGATGGAAAAACTTCTAAATAGGTTACAGTGTGTTTAACAATGTGCATAGGCTTAAGAAAACATAAAGAGTACAGTCATAGAAAGAAATGAATAGTTTAAAATAATAATAAAGTTTTTAAAGAGGGAGTAAAAGTAATATAAAATAAGAAAGCCACATATGATGGGAAATATACAGGGAGTCTGGATCCTGTATGTTGTTGTATTGATTTTGAANTTTTTGATTGTTGAAAAGCAAAGGACAGCTGCAAAGAGACCTGGAATTGAAAGACGGACTGTTGAAATAAATCAGCCTATATACTTTAGGAATACCTTAACTTTTAAAAAGTCAAAATAAAATGTTTGTCAAATGGAAATCAAAATGCTTTGGAGTTTTGTTCCCACAGGAAAGGAGAGGCTATGGATTCCTTCAGGATTAATATGGATCAGGTTTGATCAGGCGAGACATACTGACACTTGACAGGTGATATCCATCAGCAAAGGTTACTGCTGGTCTTCCCAGTACTTGGTCATTTTCTCAAAATTTTCTCTCTGGGACCNTAAAGATACTTCATCCATAGACAGCAGATAGAAGTTTGGAGAACACAACATCTATATTCCTAAGATGGGTGTGGCAGGCTTTGGTTATTTTGTGGGTTACAGATGTTTGTTATCATTTAGGGGAATATAGAATATTGATAAAAATTTAAAGTTATTTTTGTTACATTGTACATGTGTTTCTAGTCTTCTTTAAAGGATTTTTGTATATTGATAAAAATTTAAGGTTATTTTTGTTACAACATTTTGTATCTATGGTTGTACTTTTTGTTTAAGGTATTGTACCTATGCAGTCCATTAAAAATATAAAGTAAAGTTCTAGTTTTTGAAAGCTATTANTATGAACTATATAGGATAATTAGGAACATAGGTTAGTTAGTAGTCATTTATAACAATCAAAATTATAGATATGATGTAGTGGGCAGCAGTTCCAGCTATGACCTGGAAGCATAANCCTTACTGAGGCTTCTGGTAACTGCCACNCCTATCTCGGACCTCNCCCCAGGGGCAGAGCCTAGAAAGGAGCCNTTAAGAATGAGGAGCCATTAAGAAGAAGATCAGTCTGTGCCGGAGCTCTTGGTTCCTGGATCACGGACGTTGGAGGGTGGACCAAGCAGAGTTCTCCAGAGAACACCACTGGACTGCACCTCACCTCTCCTGGACCCTGTGACCAACACCTTTACTTACTGTAAGTTGCCCTAAATCCCTAAATAAACCATCTGTTACATACGTGGTGTTATCTTAATAATTTCCCCCATTATCTGATGCCCAATGTGGGGCAAACTCTAAACGCCTGGGTGGCTTCCACCCTCAGCCTCCTCTGGGGCTGCTGTGGCCCACTGTCCATGCTTCTCGGTCTCCCTTCTTCCCTGTCCTTTTAAAAATTCCTTCCCTTCCTGGGGACCCAG
>LZPO01028287.1:0-22725 GCA_001675575.1 Neotoma lepida | reverse complement strand
GTGATGTACTCACCTCTAATGAAGGTCAGTGGAGGCAAAGTGGGCAAATCTCTCTGTTGTTCTAAAAGAGCCTAGACTATATAGTGAGTTACAGGCCACCCATGGATTCATAGTGACACTATTCTTTAAAATAAAAAAGAAAACAATAGAAAAGAAAAAATAGCAAATTATTAATAAAAAACTAGAAACATGATAATTTTTCAATGTGAGTAATTTGGAAGAGGGACGAAGATACAAGGTAACTAATCCATTTTTGGGTCCTATGGATGGTTTAGATCAATAGAAGGCAAGAAATACGCAAAACTATGTAATCTAAGCAAGCACCTCAGCTCCTTTCTCTCCTGAAGGTATTCAGATGGTGAGTAAATGTTTCTTCAGTAGAGACATTCTCATCTAGAAGACTCAGTCTTTTCCCACAATGAGATTCCTACAGAAATTAGAATTTCATTGAATCCAACATTTCACTTGCTGTTAGCCACAAGGAGAGTTATAAATGTCTCATTAGAATATCCTTATTCTTACTAGGAAGGTAGGTTTCAGGGATTGACACGACAGGGGCTGAAGAGCTTTAAGGTCCAAGTGGGGAATGCAAAGTTGGGGCCTGCATGGAATTGTCACTGACAGCTGCATGTAGTTGCCAAAGAGGGTGGGGAGTAGAAGACCTGGAAGGGGCTGGCCCACCACAGCTGAGTTAATACAGAGAATACAGTAGCAGACAGTTTGTCCTCGGGTGCACCTCAAGCCTTGCTTTGTGGAATTTGATACTCAGGCTTTCACATTCAAAGCTCCATTCTTAAGAATTCCTCCAAACTCCACAGCTCTTTGGAAATGCCTGATTGTCCCAGCCTTAGAGTGACTTAGCCACCTTTATGGTGATCCTTTATTGCTCTGGAATCATAAGCAAAATTAAACTCTTTTATAAATTGACTTAGACATTATGTTTTATCATAGCAAGAGAGAAGGCACTAATACACATCCATAAAGGTTTTGATTTCAATTCTTTGTGTCTTTCACAACTTACATCATGATCATTTCCCCATCCCTTTGTATCTGCCCTCTCCCTTTGCAACCTCCCTNCCCAAAATAAAATAAAATAAAATAAAATTTAAGAGAAACAAGAAAAAAATCAATCTCATAATGAAAGATGTAGTGTGACACGGTGAGTCATGTAGTAAACCCTTTTATTCATATATTTTTACTTGTAAGTGTTTATTGCCAAGAGTCATTGGTCTAGTTCAAGGCCTGATTTCCACTACACTATCAATAGTGGACCCTCACTGGGCCTCCTCTTGGATATCCCATTGTTACTGTGTCATGGAGATCCTGCAGCTTTGGGTCTGCCAAACTGGCACCTTCATGTGTTCCTACAGATCACAGATGGGGTGGGCCAACTCATAACCCTGGTTCTAGGCCTGGGTAGTTGCAGGGTTGGTCTTCCTGCCAGCTCTTTCTTGTCCTCACCTCCAGGGTGAGCTCTCCAGCATGCCCTGACTAGTTCACCCCTTGTAGAAATGAGCAAGGGGCAGAGCCGGTTACCCTGCTTTCATGTCCTCAGGGTGAGCTCTCCCATACTTACATACAACCATCAGGGCCAGCTCTAGTGTGTTGCCTAGGTGAGGTGCAGGGGTCACTCTCCTGAGTGCTGCAGCTGGTGAGGGGCAGGAGCAGCTAGCTCTTCTGCTCTTATGACCTTAGGGCCAGCTCTCCCACCCATCTCACACATAGGGGGCAGAGGGGAATCTCTCCCCTGCCCATGCCAACATATGGCAGATGAGGGGTGGGCCCAGATCTCCCCTGCTCACATTCTTTGGCCTGCTCACCCCTAGCACCATCAACAGGTTCAGCTCTGCAGTACTGCATAGGTGAGGTGCAGGGCCTGCTTTCCCAAGTGTTGAAGCTGGTAATGGGGAGGGGCAGCTAGAGGCAGTAGGGTAAGGGCATCTTTCCCTCACCCACACAACTATACCACAGACAAGGGAGGTGTTACCAGCTATGCCCCTCTCATTCCCTCAGGCTGGCTCATCTGTGACCTTGTTTGGTGGGGGGTTGGGTCAGGTCCCCTACCTGCTGCAGGTATCAAGGGGTAAGAAGATTTTGTCTCACCAAATGGCAGGAGCAACCTGCTCTCCCAATCAATCTCACACCCTTAGTTCCAGCTTGCCTTTGCCCCTGCCAACAGGGTCAGCTCTATTGTGCAGCCCAGGTGAGATATATGACCCTCTCTCCTGAGTGCTTCAGCCAGTGAGAAGCAGGACCAGTTCTCCCTAGTGTTGTAGCCAGTGAGGCGGTGAGACCAGCTCTATACAGCCTTATCTTCTTAGCATTCAGTGGTATCAGGAGACTTGGACATCAAAACAGACCGCAGCTGCATTGGGGCCATGAAACCAGACATGGGTCCTGGTAGCAGCCCAGGCCCAGATATCACCATGGCCCTGGGTGGCAATCAAGCCACCCACATCAGCTTGCTTGTTACCTCTTTCAGATATACTTCTGTCCATAGGATATGAACCATTTTGGCTCTCTCCCATACCACACCATACATTTGCTCACCATAATAGTGCCTGTCTGCCTGGTGCTGCATGTGGGTCTTCTTGTCCCACTCAGTCTGTAGTGGTGCTGGGAAGGTCCCTGTTTCCAAAAATTAAAATATTTATTGAATGCTCAGTGCTAGAGGTTCACCAGGCCTAGAAACAGTCGGTGGTTCATAGGTGAGATCCTTCCCGCCCCAAGTCTGGTGACCAGAAGCATAGCTGTGTTTGTCCTCTGGATCTGCCAGGCCTAGTAATGGCAGGTGGCTTATAGGTGAGATTCTTCTTGCCCCAAGTCTAGTGACCTGGGGCAGAGCTTTTTGCCCTCTGGGGTCAACCATGCCTAGAAATGGCAGGCAGCTTGTGGGTCCACATCCATAGTGTTACACCTGGATTTGTTTTTTATGTAATTGAAGAGAAGTTAAAATCTAAAAGGGTTACCTTATTGCTTAAATTCATAGGGCTGTGAATTTAATGCTTGAACACATAGTTGATATTGTCAGATTCTTTTGTATAGAATAAATAATGTAACTGAATGTAAATGTGTTGGCTAAAGATATTACCAAATCCTTTACAGTCAGATTCCCTGTGAGTTTGTTCAGGTCCTCAAAGACACACTGTGATACACAAAGGCTTGAACAGACCAATTACACACTAAAAGTTTTATGCTTATATAAAAACTACCATGAACTGTAAAACTTTTCTGCACTGACTATATTTATACACTTTCTCAGCACTATGATTTTTTCTAATGATTTCATAAATTATTGACACACACAAAGGCTTTATCACATTGATTATATTTGTTGGGCTTCACTCCAATATGTGTTCTTTTTTGTATTTGAAGATTACAGTGACATGCAAAGGTTTTGCTACATTCATTAAATTTGTACGGTTTCTCTCCACTATGTGTTCCTTTACATATTTGAAGAAAAGTGTGACTTCCAAAGGCTTTACCACATTAATTATATTCATAGGGCTTCTCTCCAGTATGTGATCTTTCATATGTCTGAAGATGATCGTGACATGTAAAGGCTTTACCACATTGATTTCACTCATACAGTTTCTAACCAGTATGTGCTCTTTTATGTATTTAAAGATTGCAGTCACATGCAAAGGCTTTACAACATTGACTACATTCATAGGGTTTCTCTCCAGTATGTGTTCTTCTATGTATTTGGAGACTACTATGACATGAAAAGGCTTTAGAACATTGATTACATTCATAGGGTTTCTCTCCAGTATGTATTCTTTCATGTATTCGGAGATTACTGTGTTGTGAAAAGGTTTTATCACATTGATGACATTTATAGGGTTTCTCTCCAGTATGTGTCATTTTATGCATTTGAAGATGCGTGTGATGTGCAAAGGCTTTTCCACATTGATTGCATTCATAGGGTTTCTCTCCAGTATGTGTTCTTTTATGTGTTCGGAGATTACTGTGTTGTGAAAAGGCTTTACCACACTGCTTACATTCATAGGGTCTCTCTCCAGTATGTGTTCTTTTATGTATTTGGAGAATAATGTGTTGTGAAAAGGCTTTATCACATTGATTACATTTGTAGGGTTTCTCTCCAGTATGTGTTCTTTTATGTGTTTGTAGATGACTGTATTGTGAGAAGGCTTTATCACATTCATTACATTTGTAGGGTTTCTCTCCCGTATGTGTTCTTTTATGTATTTGGAGAATAAGATGTTGTGAAAAGGCTTTATCGCATTGATTACATTTGTAGGGTTTCTCTCCCGTATGTGTTCTTTTATGTACTTGTAGACTACTGTGTTGTGAAAAGGCTTTCCCACATTCATTACATTTGTAGGGTTTCTCTCCCGTATGTGTTCTTTTATGTATTTGAAGATGACTATGATATGCAAAGGCTTTACCACATTCATTACATCCATAAGGTTTCTCTCCAGTATGTGTTCTTTTATGTATTTGAAGATGACTGTAACATTCAAAGTCTTTACCACATTCATTATATTTGGAGGGTTTCTCTCCAATATGAGTATTTTTTTGTATTCTGAGATTACATACAGAGGCTTCAGCATATTGAATATAACCATAGGGATTGTCTTTAGTAGGAATTCTTTCATGGCTTTGAAGAGGATCATGATATTCAAAGGCTTTAGCACATTGAGTGTATTCAAAAGGTTTCTCTCCAGTATGACTTCTTTCATACCTGCAAGGATAATTGTACATGTAAAACTTTTACCACATTCATTACATTGTTAAATATTTACATCTATCTGAATTAATTTTACAATTTGGTCTAATTGTAAAGAGGAATCAGATCTTAAGGCTTTATCACTTTGTTTACACTCATGATGTTCCCCTTCATTAAGGTTCTTTTGCATCTTTGAAGATACCTGTGATGGTAACAGCTCACAGTTATTTTACCCTTTTTCTATATAAGATTTTTCACGTATTTGAAGAGAACTAGAAGAACTCAGAGTTTACCACACTTATTAGATTATTAAATTTTCCTAAAGTGTGAGTCATACTACATTTGCAAAGTAAACCAGGACAAACATAAGTTTTCACACATTTCCAATATTCATAGGGCTTTTCTGCAGTGTTAGTTTGTTCATATATTCCCAATGAAGTTAGAAAACCAATTAATTGTAAACTTGTTTCATATTCAACAAGTCTACTCAAAGTGGGGACTAGTATATATCTTTTAATTGTTCTTGAAATGAGAGAGATATGCTGCTTATTTCCATATTTCATATGGCTCACATGGCTTGTATCCAGAGTGACAATATACTATCCCTATTAAAGGAAGAATAACAAATAAAAGATTTCCTCATTGCATTCACATAGTTTGACTTTCTGTTCCTCAAAGACATGTGATATAGGGATTAAGGTTTCTCCACAACCTTCTTGACTCACATAAACTGCCTCTTCACTAAACTTAGCAAAGTCACTACAAGTATAGAAGTAACACCAACTTTACTCTGGACAATTTGTTTACTAGAAGATTTTGGACATATACTTATCACCTAATCAATTGTGTATAAATTTGCAATATCTGAATGGTATGTAACTAAATGGATTAGCAGTTCTATAGTGTAGGTCTCATGGGGTTATGATTCAAATGGTGATACTACTTAAGTCATTGTGTTCTTGTCTTTTTCATTATATGACTGCCTTGCAAACACAGATCAGCTACCTGACATTGAGGTATATGGTTTTGTGAGACTTTAATAATCACTAATATAATTTAAGGTGTTTATTTACACTGTTGCTTTACTTTAACATTTCTGGGGCACATCATAATTTCTTCATTTGTATCAGCTTGCACATGAATATTACCTTCCATGTCTTCTAGAACTTCCACAATGTTCTTTAATATTATGGTCTTCACAACTGTAGCCTAAAATATAGTATCAGAAAAATGTATGATATATTATTGAAAATTGTGCAAAATTTAACTTACTGTCTTCACTCTACCTTAGACTCATGCCTGATTTGCTCACCTCATTTTTCCTCTTTCTCAAATGAAATTATAGAAGAGTATCAATAACCAAGAAGCAGTTATCCTATTATTTTAAAATGTGAAGGAAAATCAGACTTACTTATATCTGTGAGGTTCCTGTAGATCTCCAGCATCACATCTTTGTAGAGACTCTTCTGGGAAGGATTCAGCAAAGCCCACTCTTCCCAAGTGAAGTTGACATGCACATCATCGTAGGTCACTTTACTCTAAAATATTCCATACATGTGAACAAAAGAAAGTGTGATACTGACAACATTATATTATCTTTGTCAATGTATTTATATAATTCTGGTTCTTTCCACACTTATTCCATTACACAGCAGTTCTAATATAATCACAAAGTTACTTTAGAAGGAAACTGAATAGGAGGTTGACCACTGTCATTTCTGCAACTATTGAAAATTTTACAGCCGGTAGGCCCTGGGGCACAGCCCATGCCCCCAAACCCCACTCATCACCACTCCAGTTGCCAGCCAGCAGGGAAGACTTCTATGGGCAGGCTTACCCACCAACATCAGACCCTGCAATCTACAAGACCCACTCCCTACGCCAAATCCAACCATCCTTCTGTGACCTCAGTGACTTCCTGAGACACAGAATCTGCCAGCTCTTGTTGGGCAAAGAGGCGAGTGACTCTACTCCCACTAAGAGAGTCTTGCCTCTAGGACCTAGGTCCTGGAGCACAACCCGTGCCCCAGAACCCCCACCCATTGCTACCCCAGTTGCAGGCAGCAGGGAAGACTCCTATGGGCAGGCTTCCTCACCAACACCCCCATCAGACTCTGCAATCTACAAGACCCACTCCTTACCCCAAACCGATCCATCTCCCCATGACCTCAGTGGCTTCCTGAGACACAGAATCTGTCAGCTCCAATTAGACCAAGAGCTACCATTGGATCAAAAGTGGCCTTCTGAGCCACAGACACAGCAAGCACAGATTGGACCAAGAGCAGTTCCCTCAAACACAGACACCTCTTGCACCTACTGGAGAAAAAGATAGGTAGAGGCCATTGCAAAAATACATACAACAACATAAAGAGCAATACGGCACTACCAGACCTAATGGTTCTACTACAGCAATACTTGAACATCCCATATAGAAGAAGCAGAAGAAAGCAACCTTAAAAATAACTTTATGAAGATGATAGAGACCTTAATGAAAAATTCCCTTAAAGAAATTGAGGAAAAGAAAAACAAAAAACTTGGAAGAAATCAACAAATTCCTTAAAGAAAGGCAAGAAAACCAAGAAAAAGCAATTAAACAGGTGAAGGAAACAGTTCAAGACCTGAAAATTGAAATAAAAGAAATGAAGAAGACACAAACCAAGGGAATGCTGGAAATAGAAAATCTGAGTAAACAAACAGTAACTACAGATGTAAGCACAGCCAACAGAATACAAGAGTTGGAAGAGAGAATCTCTGGCATGGAGGGTACGATGAAGGAAATAGATTTGTCAGTCAAAGAAAACACTAAAGCCAAAAAAGTCATGACACAAAATGTCCAGGAAATCTGGCACATCATGAAAAGACCAAACCTAAGAATAATAGGGATAGAAGAAGGAGAAGAATACCAACTCAAAGGCACAGAAAATATATTCAACAAAATCATAGAAGAAAACTTCCCTAACTTAAAGAAGGAAATAAATAGCAAGATACAAGAAGCTTACAGAACACCAAATAGACTAGACCCCCCAAAAAGTCCACTCGCCACATAATAATTAAACCACTAAACATACAGAATAAGAAAGAATATTAAGAGCAGCAAAGGAAAAGGGCCAAGTGAGTTATAAAGGCAGACCCATTAGAATAACACCTGACTTCTCAAAGGAGACTCTGAAAGCCAGAAGGTCCTGGGCAGATGTAATGCAGACACTAAGAGAACACAGATGTCAGCCCAGACTACTATACCCAGCAAAACTTTCAATCACCATAGGAAAAACATAACATAGATGAACATGGAGTGAACAAGACATTCCAAGACAAAACCATATTTAAACAATACCTATCCACAAATCCAGCCCTACAGAAAGCACTAGAAGGAAAGCTCCAACCTGAGGAAATTAGATGCACCCATGAAAACACAGGCAATAGATAATCCCACAGCAGCAAATCCCAAAGAAAAGAAATACACACACACTACCACCAAAAGATAACAGGAATTAACAATCACTGATCATTAATATCAATGATATTATCAATGGACTCAATTCGCTTATAAAAAGACACAGGCAAACAGAATGAATACAAAGACAGAATCCATCCTTCTGCTGCATATAAGAAACACACCTCAATTTCAAAGACAGACAATACCTCAGAGTAAAAGGTTGGGAAAATATTTTCCAATCAAATGGACTTAAGAAGCAAGCTGGTAAAGCTATCCTAATATCTAACAAAATAGACTTCAAACTAAAATCAATAAAAAGAGATCAGGAAGGACATTACATATTCATCACAGGAAAAATCCATCAAGATGAACTCTCAGTTCTGAACATTTATGCCCCAAATACAAGGCCACCCACATATGTAAAAGAAATATTACTAAAGCTTAAATCACACATCAAAGCCCACACACTAGTAGTGGGATACTTCAACACCCCACTCACACCAATGGACAGGTATGCCAGACAGAAACTTAAAAGAGAAATAAGGGACCTAACAGATGTTATGACTCAAATGGACTTAACAGATATCTACAGAACATTCTACCCTAACACAAAAGAATATACCTTCTTCTTAGTATCCCATGGAACCTTCTCTAAAATCAACCACATGCTCAGTCACAAAACAAATCTCAGCAGATTAAAAAAAAGGAATAACCTCCTGAATTGTATCAGACCACCATGGCTTAAAGTTAGATTTCAACAACAAAAATTACAGAAAGCCTACAATCTCATGGAAAATGAATAATGCCCAAATGAATCACCAATAGGTCAAGGAAGAAATAAAGACAGAAATTAAAGATTTCCTAGAATTAAATGAAAATGAATGCACGACATATCCAGACTTTTGAAACTATGAAAGCAGTGCTAAGAGAAAAATTCATAGCACTAAATGCCCACATAAAGAAGGTGGAGAACTCTCACATTAGCAACTTAAAAACATACCTGAAAGCTTTAGACCAAAAAGAAGCAAACTCACTCAGGAGGAATAGATGCCGGTAAATAAAATTTAGGCCTGAAATCAATCAAATAGAAACAAAGAGAACAATACAAAGAATCAATGAAACGAAGAGTTGGTTCTTTGAGAGTATCAAGATAGACAAACCCTTATCCAAACTAACTAAAAGGAAGAGAGAGAGCATCCAAATTAACAAAATCAAAAATGTAAAGGGAGACATAACGACAACAAGGAAATACAGAGAATCATCAGGTCATACTTCAAAAACCTATACTCCACGAAATTGGAAATCTAAAAGAAATAGACAATTTTCTGGATACCACATACCAAAATTAAATCAACACTAGATAAACAATTTAAATAGACCTATAACCCCCAAGGAAATAGAAACAGTCATTAAAAGTCTCCCAACCAAAAAAAGGCCAGGACCAGATGGTTTCAGTGCAGAATTCTACCAGAATTTCAAAGAAGAGCTAATATCAATACTCTTCAAATTGTTCTACACAATAGAAACAGAAGGAACATTACCAAACTTTTTATGATACAACAGTTACCCTGACACCCAAAACACAAAGATGCAATAAAGAGAATTACAGCCAAATCTTTCTCATGAATATTAATGCAAAAATACTTAGCAAAATACTAGCAAACAGAATCCAAGAACACATCAAAAACGTTATTCACCATGACCAAGTAGGCTTCATCCCAGAGATGCAAGGAGGGTTCAACATACAGAAATATGTCAATGTAATACACCATATAAACACACTGAAAAAAAACCACATGATCATCTCATTAGATGCTGAAAAAGCCTTTGACGAAATCCAACACCCCTTCATGATAAAAGTCCTGGAGAGATCAGGAACACAAAGAACATGCCTAAACATGATAAAGGCAATTAGCAAGCCGACAGCCAACATCAAATTAAATGGACAGAAACTCACAGCAATTGCACTAAAATCAGGAACAAGACAAGGCTGTCCACTCTCCCCATATATATATTCAATATAGTGCTTGAAAGTCTACCTAGAGCAATAAGATAAGAAAAGGAGATCAAAGGGATCGAAATTGGAAAGGAAGAAGTCAAACTATCACTATTTGCAGATGATATGATAGTATACATAAGTGACCCCAAAAATTCTACCAGGGAACTCCTACAGCTGATAAACTTTTTCAGTAACGTGGCAGGATACAAAATTGACTAAAAAATAATCAGTAGCCCTCCTATATACAAATGATAAACATACTGAGAAAAAATCAGAGAAATAACACCCTTTACAACAGCCACAAATAATATAAAATACCTTGCAGTAACTCTAACTAACCAAGTGAAAGACCTGTGTGAAAAGAACTTTAAGTCTCTGAAGAAAGAAATCAAAGAATATATCACAAAATAGATAGACCTCCAATGTTCATGGATAGGTAGGATTAACATAGTAAAAATGGCAATCTTACCAAAATCAATCTACAGATTCAATGCAATCTCCATCAAAATCCCAACACAATTCTTCACAGACTTGGAAAAACAATTCTCAACTTCATATAGAACAACAAAAAACCCAGGATAGCTAAAAGAACCCTATATAATAAAACAACCTCTGGAGGCATCACCATCCCTGACTTCAAGCTCTACTATAGAGCTATAGTAATAAAAACAGCTTGGTACTGGCTTAAAAACTGACATGTGGACCAATGGAACTGAATTAAAGACCCTGAGATTAATCTGCACACCTATGAACACTTGATTTTTGACAAATGGTGCTGGCATAACTGGATGTCAACATGTAGAAGATCACAAATAGATCCATATCTTTTGCCATGCACAAAACTCAAGTCCAAGTGGATCAAAGACCGCAACATAAATCCAGTTAGACTGAATGTGATAGAAGAGAAAGTAGGAAGTACTCTTGAATGCATCGGAACAGGAGACCACTTCTCCATAACACCAGTAGCACAGACACTGAGAACAACAATTAATAAATGGGACCCCCTGAAGCTGAGAAGCTTTTGTAGAGCAAAGGACATGATCAATAAGACAAAATGACAGCCTATGGAAGGGAAAAGATCTTCACCAACCCCACATCTGACAGAGGGCTGATCTCCAAAATATACAAAGATTTTCAGGAAACTATACATCAAAATACCAAACAATCCAATTAAAAAATGGGCTACAGAGTTAAACAGAGAATGCTCAACAGATGAATCTCAAATGGCCAAAGGACATTTAAGGAATTGCTCAATATCCTTAGTCATCAGGGAAATGCAAATCAAAATGACTCTGAGATAACATCTTACACCTATCAGAATAGCTATGATGAAAAACACTGATAACAGCTTATGTTGGAAAGGATGTGGAGCAAGGGGAACACTCCTCCGCTGTTGGTGGGAGTTCAAACTTGTACAGCCACTTTGGAAATCAGTATGACAACTTCTCAGAAAATTGGGAATCAATCTTCCTCAAGACCCAGCTTACCACTCTCGGGCATATACCCAAGGAATGCTCAATCATACCACAAGGACACATGCTCAACTATGTTCATAGCAGCATTATTCATAATAGCCAGAACCTGGAAACAACCTAGATGCCCCTCAACTGAAGAGTGCATAAAGAAAATGTGGTACATATACACAATGGAGTACTACTCAGCAGTAAAAAGCAATGATATCATGAAATTTGCAGGAAAATGGATGGAACTAGAAAATATCCTGAGTGAGGTAACCCAGACTCAGAAGGACAAACATGGTATGTACTCACTCATAAGTAGATACTAGATGTGAAGCAAAGGATAACCAGGCTACAACCCATAGCTCCTGAGAAGCTAGCTAACAAGGAGACCCTAATAGGGACACATAGATTGCCCTGGGAATGAGAAATAGATGAGCTCTCCATGAGCAAACTTGGAGTATGGGGGCAATGGAGTATAGGAGATGGGGGATGAGAACATAAGGGAACAGAATGTACAAGCAGCAACAGGGACAGAGTGGGAGAGCAAGGAAAGAGACATCATGATGGATGGGGACATCATGGGATTAGGGAGAAACCTGGTGCTAGGCAAGTTCCCAGGAATCCACAAGGATGACCCCACCTTAGACTGGTAGCAATAGTGGAGAGGTGCCTGAACTGGCCTACTCTGGTAATCAGATTGGTGAATATCCTGTCATCATAGAGCCTTCTTCATCCAGTAACTGATGGAAGCAAATGCAGAGATCCACAGCCAAGTACCAGGCTGAGTTCCAGGAGTCCAGTCAATGAGAGAGAAGAGGGATTCTATGAGCAAGGGACATCAAGATCATGATGGGGAAACGTACAGAGACAACCAAACCAAACTAATGGGAACTCATGAACTGTGGACCAATAGCTGTGGAGCCCCCATGGTACTAGACTAGGCCCTCTGCATAGGCAAAAAAGTTGTTTACCTTGAACTGTTTAAAGGGCCCCCTGACAGTGGGATCAGGATCCATCCCTGGTGCATAAGTGGGCTTTTTGGAACCCAGTGCCTATGGTGGGACACCTTACATAGCCTTGGTGAAGGAGGAGGGGCTTGGACCTGCCTCAACTGAGTGTACCAGGCTCTGCTGACTCCCCATGAGAGACCTTGCCTTGGAGGAGGTGTGAATGTGGGGGGGGTTGGAGTGGAAGACTGGGGGGCTGGAGGAGGGAGGAGAGAAGGATCTGTAGTTGGTATGTAAAATCAATAGAAAATTTCTTAATAATAAAAAAAGAAAAAAATGCAACACATCTTCGCATCATTAAACAAATGTTCCACAGCATAAACAAATGTAACACATCTTAAAATAATATTCTATATAACACACAACCATACAGATTCAAATGCCCAAATTCACTTTTGTAGAGGACTCCAGGGCAGCAGTGAGTGAGACCTCTGGGGGTGCTGGAGCACCTTGGCCAGCCTTGGCCTTGGTCACCATGACAACCACAAAGTTCTTCTCGTCTATATGGTATTCCTTGATGGGGACATCATCATTTAAGATCTTGCCAGCAAAGATGAGTTTCTGTCCAGCCACAGGGAAAGCATCTCTACCCTTCTCAGCTTCTATCTTCTCTTTCAGCACCTTCACCGTCTCCTCAGGCTCCATGCATATCTTGAAAGTCTGTTGCTGCAATGTTTTAAGTGTGATGGAGACGGCCATGGCGAGGCCAGAGCAATGCGGCAGCTCCGGGATCCTCGTACAACATCGATTTCCATGATCTTGACTGACCCGCTGCCACAACCCTTCACAACTTATGACACTGAAGCCCCACCACCTGAGGAGGAGAACCCTGCAGACACTCAGATACTTTGTGCCTGCATGGTATTCTACAGAACTCAGATTATACCTTATCACAGCCAGCCATATTTTCTACAGACATGGCCTATATACCACCACAATTTTTAATGCAAAAGGCCTCAACCCTCATAATAGAATCTCTGAGATGATTATCAACCATTGTAAACAGGGCTAATGTACTGACAACTGTCACCTCTTGCATATGGGATGACTTCTCAATGCAATCACCCAATTCACACTGGACTTGTGAGGGCAAGTTCATTCAAATTGCTTAGCTGTCCNTCAAGGGCTCCAACTTTAACTGGATCACCGCTATATAAGATTTAATACACCACCAATAAAACAACAAGTCTAAGTGGTAGAAGAGACAATGGAGTAACCTAACCGACCTACCGGTCTTTTTTATACACTACTCTCAGAAGATTTACAACTTGACAACTACATTTACTGACACATTTTTAAGGAAAATTATGAAACCAAAGGAACAATTGACTCTACTAATTATCAATTATATACTGGAACCCATCTTTATAACAAAAAAAAATCTACTTGCCAAATAAGGAAGAATTTTTGTAGCTGTGATTCCATGCATACACTCCATGACAATGGAACAACAGACTTCCCAATTCCTCTGTACATACACGCCAGAAACATCACATACTTCTTTGCTTCCAGAATATGGAACTTTAGTTCCCAGTCTGTTGAAATTCTATCCTGGACTTATACTGGCTACAAAATTGATTACATCAACCCAAGAATAGACATGATACAATTTGCAATCAGAGGATGCCCTAGATCCTATGACTCCTTTGTGCCAAGGTATCACATAAAAAAGGCAGAGCACAGAAACTTGCATTGGTGAAAAACTGCAGATATGGATCTTTCCAAACTGGAACCCTGGAAACATACACACCCAGGACTTCCCTACTATTTCTACATGATTCCTCCAATACCACAGCTCAAGGAAAGGGGCATTGAAGACTTTATGGCTCATAATCCCATGCTCAATATATCACATGGAGGAACTCTGAGGAAAGGACCCCAATTTGATGAAGTATATGTCTTCACCATACGGTGGAAATCCTGTGAAATCAAAGAAGGTAGCCTAAGCCATGCATCACTGACAGAGGAGGCTGGGGTGAGAACAACAAATTCTTCACAGCCCACTACAAGATGCCATTTGTCTTGTAGAAAAGCCCCCTACTTCTCCACCAACGGTTACCAGGCAGCCCATGGTGATGCCTGACCTTAGCCTACCTGTAGGACTACCTAGGATCCAGATCTCACTTACTTTCAACCCCAAACCATGCCTCCAAGCTGAAGAACTCTGCTCTGAGCCTGAATTTAGGAAAATGTCAGTCTTCTCCTACACCTCAGGAAACAGGTTTGATGCAAGAAAATCTTTACAATTGATAGTTGCTGGAGCTATGTTGGTTGGCTCCTTCCTTGGAGCTGTCATGGCATCTTATGCTCTTTTGGACATCAATGTAGATACAGCAGACATCAGAAATCTTACTGAACAACAAAAGTGGCTATTAATGCCTTGCCTGATGAACTAGCTACTACTCACAAACTGATTACATACTTTTATCTGCAACTAGATGTATTAAAGCAATCACTGGCAGAGTCTAACAAATATACAGCTGAAAGTTTGAAGAAACTAGTTGTAGCCAACCAGATCTCTCAAAATTATCTGCTACAACTTATACAGAGGAACAGAAAAAAAGAATAATGTATCAAGCAAGACTCACTTTTCAATGAGCACACAGACCTATGTCACCCATTTTCTACAAGATTTGAAACAAAAACAGCAATCTATAAGTCTCTACTGGACCCAAGGCAAACCTCTTGGTGTGAGCATGGATTCTCAAAAATACATTTACTTTTGGTCTATATGGACAAAGCAGTACCAGCTTAGCACACACACACATTGCCTAGGAAACCTGGGGATGGATTTGCTGTACCCACTGATTCTTTCCTATATACTAGGTGGACTAATGCAGAGGTTATCTACTACTAAGGACATGTAAATATATCCAAGATCGCTAGCCTAATATTTGAACAGAGACATGTTTTTTACTCAAATACCCTATATAATAATGAACATGAATATGACTTGCTAGGAAAGGCTAAACAGCCATTCATGACATTTCCACTGTTCTTCCTTTAACATGCCACAATTACAGTCAATGGATTATGAGATTACTAGGGATATTGAGACCCTAGAAAGACAGATAGACAGAGTCATACATTTATCAGCTGTACTCAAAGCAGACACGTATTGTCTGTACCCACAAAGTTAGCAAGCTTAAAAAAAGATGGTTGTCATTTGGTGTGACTGGTAGGATATTTGGATGTGACTATACTTGCTTCCTCACATAGATATTATTTGACTGGATAAAGGAGAGCGTTGGGATTTTTGTATACATCATATTGGCCCTTTTGGAATATAACTTCCTTATTTTTGGCTTGTTAAAGAAACTTCATTTTAGGACAAACTATGACACCGAACTCCAGATACTACTATCACCCCAATAGAAACAAACCAGCTATGCATGATTCTGGCAGACACATTTGTGCAAACTATGATTAAAGAAACTTCTTCAGGAAATGTTTCATCACCATGATGACACCTCAGGCCAGGAACAGCGTATTTCTTCTTGGTTCTACCTTATAACATCATTGTCATTTTTGCCTAAAGAGAGAGTCTATATACATTGATCATAGACCACAGACAGATGCCTCTGGAGACTCACCAGACTTCCTGATGCTTTATAGTCATCATTTGCTTTTCATAATATTAACACACAAAAAACTGAGAAACAACATTGGAAGCTATTTGTGAAGTTTACTGGACTCTTAGTTGCTCTTTTCATTAATAAAAGAAGAAATACCTGGCCCATGACCATGACTCATATGTTTCTACTTGACACTGATCAAGTTAGGATGATGCTCTACTATGACTGGCTTAGCTCAGAGTCCTACAGCTCCAACACTACTGTGCCCACCTTTACAGCATTTTTGTTTTAAAGTGAATGCATTTCCTTTTATTTTTGAATGTGTTTTCAACTTGGTGCATACCAAACCTGGAGAAAATATAAATTTGGGAAAATACATGTATGCCAGGGGAATCACAACAATATCCTATAATCTACATTGTTCTCAGCATTTTCCTTAATAATTGTTTTAATGCCTGAGTTTATTTTCCTGCGTTTATTTGTGTATTAGTAGTATGATCTCTCCTTTTCCTGTTGTGGTCCAAATTTGCAAATTGTTGTGATATTGCTAATAATTCATGTATGTGGTTCCCATTGGCACTGTGTATACCTCAGGCCCAGGGCATGGAATGTAATGAGCATAGAAAAAAAGCCTTTTAGATATGTAAAAATAGTTTAATGAGGAACCCTTCTACCTGACAAGCAGAACCCAGTGATATCACTCACTCAAGATAACCAGACATAGACCTAGAACCCCATGACTCCCACAGGATAGTATATAAATAGAGACCAAGAGCAATGAATGCTCTGCACATCTGGAGAGACATCACCTTGATCTGTCCAGAAGCTAGAGCATCTCCCACCAGGATCCTGACCCTTGAATGAGAGACTTCTGTTAGAAACTGGATCTAAGCTTTAGCTAAGATACATCACACAGGTGAGCAGCCTTGGGGAAATAGGCTTATGGTCTTAGTTAGGAACTTAGAGTATGAACCTTGTGTGATGACCATCAGCCTAATAAAATATAACTTTTGTAATACTAATCATAGATATCTACCTTCTTGCTCATGAAAGATAGGATCACTTTCCTATGATGGATGATTAGATGTAACTCTTCATAAGAAAGGAAAATTTTTCCAAATCAAATGTAATACAGACTTTTAAAGAAACATTGTACGACTTGTATTATACACCTAAAGAAAGTTGTTTTGCTGTAATTGCTTTGTAAGTCACAAGCACTTTTGAAAACAAATTGATCCCCATTTTTATGTGTGTGTTTGTGTGTTTGAGAGAATGTCTTCCATGTGTGTACAGATGACACACCAGAAAAGAGGGTATCAGATCCCCTGGGCCTGGAGTAACAGGTGGTTATCAACCTCCCAACTTGGGTGCTGGGATCTGAATGCAAGTCATTCCCAAGAAGAACATGAACTGAGCAAGCTACCAAGCCCCACAATACTTTTTATCCAATAATATAAAAGTCTCACAAAATAACAGCAACAACAAAACCTAAATAAAAAAAATAAGTAAATAAATGATCCTTGCGAAGATCAATATTAAGATGTAGTATATGGTCAATTTGCATCATAAATTGAATACAATCCAATGACAATGCTCGACAATTTATAACAGAAAAGCTGATGCCAAGGCTACATCAAAGTGGACATACTCAGAATGTTCAATGGGATTATTAAAAAATGGTACACAGATTGACACAAATGCGACTTCTATATTTACCACAAATGCTACAATAACCAAGAATATGTACAATATTTGTGAAAGAATGAAATAGATAGAGAGAAAAAGCCAAGAGCGAAATCAAGAAAACATAATCAAGTCTTAATCAAAAGACCAAAGGAAACTCAGGCAGGAGAAGTGTAATCTTGACCAGTGTTACCCATCTACCTATGATTCTATGTGTATAGAAATTAAATAAACACAGACTTCACAACTTCAACAAAATTAACTCAAAGTAACCCTTAAATTGTTATGTTTCTGACTTTCCAGCTACTGATATTTCTTCCAGAGAGACTCCAGTTCTAGAGCTCTCTCTGCAAATGGAGATGATCCCCTGCAGAGCCTACTATGGCTCTACAGCCACTTGTACTCCCTTGTGGTTTCAGTCAAACCCAGACCAAATCATGCCCAATCAAAACACAATGTAGAAGAATAACTTAATATTTGCTTCTTGACACATGGATTATGGCACAAGATGTAGCATCTGCCCTCCAACTCCCAAGACTATGCACACTTGAGATATCTCTACAAATCAGAAATTCCTTTTGTAGCCCAGAACTGAACTTCCCTGAATCACACCATAGTGGCTGGCAGTAGTAGAAAGTTAAAAGTATTCTAATCATGGATTGCTGAATGGTGAGCCCCATCACCTCATTTCTACCATTTTCTAAACTATCTGTAACATTTATAAGACAAACCTGAATGTGAAATGCAATGTTCAAAACTTCTAGCATCTAGGCCTTCAGTTTTCCAATCTGTCTTCTCACTGCACACCAACAACAATGTCTGTGTGTGCACACTGGACAGTGATATGACAAGCATCATAGCCTCCCACGCCACGGCAACAGAGTCTCCCCTACCCAGGGGATCCATACTTACTGAGGCTCAAAGGCCAAGGGTCACTGCCCAGGTCACCACAGGGACAAACAGACCCACTGTCTGGCTCATGGTTGATCCCAGTCCCAGCCAACCTGCTCATCTTGGTCTGGGGACAGTGGCCCCCACACTCACCATGGCAGGGCTTGTGGTTTTCCTCACAGCTCCTTACAGCAGAACTAGAGAATAATCCTGGAAAGAACCTGCAAGCTACCTCCCACTGGTGCTCCTTATTGATAAGCCTTCCAGAGTCCCTCATTAGCTAGGACCACATAGCTGGGCCTCAGGACATTAGCAGCTCCCCTACTGAGTGAGCAGAGATCAAATGACTCAGACAGCACAGGCCTTCCCAGCTCTGCCCTTCCACCCTAGAGTCAGAGAAGGCCCTTGTCTGGGAAATAAGTATTTTAGTAGAATCTTCCATTCTCCCAGAGCACTGCCTGTTCCTCTTCCAAGGCACAGGGTCCTTTTTGTGCACATCCATTACATACTCAATGTCCTGGCAGCCAACCCTCTGCTTTTTCATAGCTGGGAGGTCCTGCAGCTAGACATAAGTCACACTCAAACAGTAACTGTTGTTAAAGCAAAAAGAGGCCACAGATTAGAAAACAATGAAGTCTCTACAGCAGGAAAGATAAAATGAAAATGATGTAATTATAATCCCAATAAATTATATTAAAAGTTGAAACAGGCTTTATGGCCATGTGTTCCAGAGACTAGGGACTTATATTAGAGCACATCAAGTGCTACTCACACTATGTCTCTCAGGCTGTACATCTTAAACCTGGAAAACACAGTCCTGTTAGGCAAGGCCACACCATTTTACCCAGATCTTCTATTTTGGTTGAACTAGAATAACTACAGTAATTTGGTTTCATGAAAGTCTAGTTCTTTATACAGACTCTTGATTGCCTGGTCTGTGAATCCAAGAAATGGCCAGTCAGGACACATACTGATCATCTATAATTGATTACCTCACTGCTCATTGCTAATGTCAACTACTGTCAAAGCAGGAAAGCTTTCACCCTCCTTCTTGCCCATCCCTCTCTCTGCTGTGACTACATCTGCTTTACAGTTAGTCAATGAACTCAATTCTTACACAGTTCCTTCTTCATGTTGTTAGTCCCCATAAAAGCCAGAGAGATTGGAGGATGCTCATTCACTGGTCTGTTTTACCTTCTCACTGACTAGTCAAAGCCCAGCCTGGGAGGAGTTGCAGGACTGTCTTTCCAGCACTGGGCAGCAGAGGCAGGAATAAATGTTCAAAGGAATTCTAAATTATATACTGTGAGGCAAGCCTGAGCAACAGGAGACACTGATCTAAACCAGTGGTTCTCAACCTTCCTAATGCTGTGACCCTTTAATACAGTTCCTCATGTTGTGGTGACTCCCAAACATAAAATTACTTTCACTGCTACTTTATAACTGTAATTTTGCTACTGTTATGAACTGCAATATAAATATTTGTGTTTTCCAATGGTCTTAGGCTATTCCTGTGATAGGGTCATTTGATCCCCAAAGGGAGCCATAACCCCCCCCAGGTTGAGAACCACTGCTCTAAACTGATATCAATAAATAAATAAATAAATAAGCACTCAAGAAAAAACTTGAATGAAGTTCTTAGTGACTAAGAAACATTGGAAAATAGAAACAGAAATTAGAGTGGTAATGCATTTAAAGAAAACAAAATTTTAAAAAATAATACCAATAATTGACTTTTTTAAATGATAAAAATAATTGGAAGGACACTTAGCTCTACTGACTTTGGAACAGAGTAGGAACTTCCTGCGCAGAGAGAATGCCATTAATTAGACACTGCATGACTTTGTCCCATGTAAAATGTTAGCTGCTGGGTGCTGTAAGCTGACACAGATTCACAGCCAAGGCCAGTGTCTCAAACCTCTGAGCTGACTTAACTGTGTCAACCAGGATTGCACATATCTACATAGGAGAGTTCCCTAACTGGAAACTGAATACTCAGTAGTTCAAGCTACCCTCCCTAAATTGTACACCAACCAATTCTGTCTGTCTTCATTCACATGGTAGGAATTAATACATGCCAGGAAACTACACAAAAAGTCACTCACCCTGCGCTGTTGTGGAATATTAGCTTAAGATGTATTACATTCATTTATGCTGTGGAAAATTTGTTTAATGATGCAAAGATGTGTTGCATTCCTTTATGTTGCATTTGTTTAACTCTGTAAACGTGTGTTACTGTGCCTGTCTAAAACATCTGACTGGTCTAATAAAGAGCTGAACAGTCAATCGCAAGGCAGAAGAGAGATAGGCGGGGCTGCCAGGCAGAGAGAATAAATAGAAGAAAGAAAAGGGAGGGGCGAGAAAACGAGAAGGCAAGGAGGACACAAGAGGCCAGCCATGCAGCCACTCATGGAGCAAGAAAGTAAGAAAGGAATATAGAAAGGTATATAGAAATAGAGAAAGGTAAAAGTTCAGAGGCAAAAGGTAGACGGGATAATTTAAGTTAAGAAAAGTTGGCTAGCAATAAGCCAAGCTAAGGCCGGGCATTCATAAGTAAGAATAAGCAGGCCCTCAAAGAGTAAAGTTTAAAAAAACCAACTACACTGCCCCAGCAGGTCCCCCTTTATAATGGAGACCTCTGCAGCTCACTGTCTTAAACTTCAGCCTCTGATCTGGCTATTGCCTAGTCTGTTTCCCCCTGCAGTGTACACAGTACACTGTTCCTCCTCTTCTGGTCCGAAGGAAGGAGCCATGCTCTACACGCAAATCTTTTTGCTGTTACTGCAATGGACAGTCCACTATATAACTCAAATTGGTAATTTTATAACTCTGTGGTGCTGCAGACCTGTAATCTTAGAATTTAGGGGGGCTAGTCAGGGGGATAGCAATGGCAGTGCCCTGTGGGGTTACAGACAGAATTCAAGTCCACCTCAATCAACATAGGAGACTTTGACTCAAAATTGATTTTCAAAAAGGCTGGGGATGCAGCTGTTCTAGAATTAATATACCTTTATGGCACACTCGGACTTAATGTTGGTTGTGACCTTGTAATTGTCCCCTAAGCAGCCTGTTAAAAGCCTGTTCTTTGATGGGGGATGGGCCTTTTGGCTGGTTAATCGTGGTGAACAAACATTTACATCTTATCACACTAATCTAATAAGCATGGTTTGCATACTACTTATCTTTGGGATATTTGTGAGGCAGCCCTCCCTTAGCTAAATTCTACTTTGTGTGACTTAATGTCTCCTAAGCATTGGTAAATTCTTATACCAACAATTCTATTACCATCAATTCTACTCTTCTACATCACAGTTTAGCAGTGGAGTGCTACTCTACACAGGAGATACTGTTTACAAGCTCCACAAAATTAACTCCAGATGGATCTAAACCTAAATGCTGAACTTCTAGAAGATACTAGAGAGACTAGGGCTTTCTGAGTCTGGCAAATCTGCTTTCCATAGCGACAATACAAGCACTGCAAGTGCCAGCATTTCACAGTGAAGTCCACAAGGATATGTCTAAGCACAGTCCTGCTCCCAGTACCCTGCACAGATGCAGCCCGTGGAGTGAGGTTATTTAGAGGCCAACATCCCGGCCTAGGGAGTTGCAAGGACCATTCAGGACCATGCAGGACCACACAGGACACACAAGACCAGGCAGGAACACGCCGAACTCTGCTTCTAGCCGCTGGCTCCCACCCCCAGTTGGGGGAGGTCCCACCACACCAGCTAGCACCGCTCAACTAGCTGCTCTGTCCAATCTGGGGACAGCAGCCCCTAGCTCACCCTGGCCGGCCACTCCTCCCCGTCTGGGGACATCGGCTCCTCATTCACCATGTCGTGGCTGCTGAGCTCACCCACGCTGCTCCCACAGTGGAGCCCACAATGCAGCGCAGGGGCCAGCTTCCGACTTGCTAGCAGAGGAGCTGAGCCAGAAGCCTAGTGTCCGGAAGAACCCTCCCATCCAACTGGCGGGTCCTCTGGC
>LZPO01028285.1:0-39153 GCA_001675575.1 Neotoma lepida | reverse complement strand
CTGGGTGAGAAATGAAAGGATCAAAGAGGACCCGGGAGTTGCCTGAAGACACACAGTGTTAAATTGACAGAGCCAGAAGCCGGGAGAGCCAGGGTTCCTTGTGAGCTTCAGCCCATTGCTCTTTCCTTAGACCGAGGTTGGCTTTGTTTGCAGTTGCCGAGGTCTGGAGATGGGTGCAGCCCAGCTCAAGGGTTTCTAACAGCCTCAGCTTACAGAAAGTCCTCACCATGCCTCACACCACACCCTGGAGCCACTCCTGGCTCAGCCATTCTTCCACCAAGGGATGCAAAGCTCAGCCTGGACCAAGCACAAAATGAGGAGTCAGAGTCCGGGATCCTGGCTGAGCACGGTGAGGCACACTTGTAATCTCAACAATCGGGCAGTACAGGCAGGAGGATTCTGAGTTCACAGACAGCCAGGGCTACATGGCAAGAACTTGTCTCACAAGAAGGGGCTAGGTAGAGGCAAAGAGCAGAAGTAGGTAGTTCCAGCAGGGGCCACTCCTAGCCCAGGCTGCTCCTGTCATTTCTCTGGGTTGAGTTCACTGAAGGAAAACAAAACAAAACAAAACAAATAAAAAATAGCCTGGAGTTCCAGCTACCAAGAAGACTAAGGCAAAAGGATCACCTGAGCCAGGAGTTCAAAGCCACCTTGGGCAACCATGGGGCCTGTCCTCAAAGCAAAGCAAACAAGTAGCAGAAACCCTGCAAAAGTAAGGAAGACCATGAAGTGTCAGGGCGGGGAGTGGTCTATGGCTCTCACACCATGGCATAGTTTCTCTGCAGTGCATCCAGTGTGGCACTCGGGCTACCTAGGACTCAATGAAGGTGTATGGTGTAGAGCTGGGCAAGTAACTTACTTACTTACCCTGTAGTTGGGCTTTTTTTGGGCTGCCAACTAACAACTAATGACACAGAGACTTATTAATTATGAAATCTTGGCCTTAGCTTAGGCTCATTCCCAACTAGCTCTTATAACTTAAATTAACATGTTTCTATTAATCTACATTCTGCCCGTGGCTTCTTTTACCTCTCTTTCATTCTGTATGTCTGACTTGCTCTAAGTTTCGTCAGCATCTCTGCCTTTCTTCATCCCAACATTCCTCTCTCTGCCCGGAAGTCCTGCGTACTCTCACCTGCCTAGCTATTAGCCATTCAGCTCTTCATTAAACCAATCAGATGCCTTAGGCAGAGACATATCTTTACAGTGTACAAAAAGATTATTCCACAACATTCCTCTCTCCCTCCTCCCCTCCCTCCTTTTCTTCCTCCCTTCCTTCCTTCTTTCCTTCCTTATAAGACAAGGTCTCACTGTGTAGCCTTGACTGGCTTAGGACTCGATATGTAGACAAGGCTTGCCTTGACTTCAAAGAGATCCACATCCACCAGCCTTTGCCTCCTGAGTACTAGAATCAAAAGTGTGCTTTACCAAGCTATGCTGAACAAGTAAGTTGATCTTGTGATACAGGGACAGGAACACAGGACCAACTTCCACACCCTGGGAAGGAGGCGGTTAAGTAAAGGAATACAGGTTGAGGGTCCCAGTGTGCCTGGTTGTGAATGCCCTACACAGAGGGCCCATGAATGGTTAGCTGCTGTGACTGCTCCCAGCACATTGGTCCCACACTCCCTCCCCAATGAATGTATGGTCAAAGACACAGGTGTTGGTTTGAACAAGAGCCTAACTGGGTTGGTGGGAGGGTGATAGAAGACAGGAGGGTGAAAGAAGAGAACTGGATATAGGCACCTGGAAGTATTAATGCAGATATGCCTAGGCTTTATAATAGCGCTGTGCTTGATAAAGCAATCACAGATTTAAAACATCCTAAGACTAAGACAAAGGTCTGGGGAGATACTCAGTTGGAAAGGTGCTTGCCCCACAAGCACGGACCTGAGTTCAATTCCTCCAGAGCCTATATTAAGAAAATGTCCCATACATGGTGGTGTGTTTTGTAATCCCAGTGCTGGGGAGGCAAAGACAGCAGGGCTCCCTGAGGCTCTGTGGCTAGCTAGTCTAATGGAATCTGTGAGCTCTGAGTCCAGTGAGAGACTCTGCTCCCCTCCCCACAAAAAATAAGGTGGAAGGGCTGGAGTGATGACGTGGGGTTAAGAGTACTTACTGCTCTTCCTGAGAANTTAAGTTCCATTCCCAGCAACCATATCAAGCAGCTTCTCACAGTCTCTAGCTCAGGTTCCAGGGCATCCAACACATCTGGCCTCCACAGGTACCTGCACTCTCTTGCACATACCCACGTGCAGGCACACTCGTCTACACATATGTTACTAAAATTCCTTCCCGGGGGTTAGATGTAAGCAACATCAACCCATCCTCCCAAGGTCTCGATGACAAACCAAAGCACAATTCCATGGAAGTTCACTCTGCGGAACCAGTGAGTTTATTGGTCTTCCTTACAGAGCATAGGTGGGGGGACAATTACAGGGGTATGGGTGCCCCTCCCCCAACTTACCCAGAAGTAGTAAAAGCTTCCCTGTAGTCACAGAGATGGAAGGAGGACCCACACATGCTCTCCAGGAGTCCACAGCCTATATAGACTCTAGTCCCAGGCCTTGTGCTGCATTTAGAAGTGGTGGGAGCAGCTGGACACTCAGTTGAGGGTCTCCTGCCCTACTCTACCCCTCTATTTGGGGGTACAAACAATCCATAAACACACCTGGGATGATCTTTTGCCAGGGGGACAAAGCTGAACTCCTCCAGATGATGGTTGTTGGCTTAGAGGACATTTAATCATAATTTAAAATAATAAAAATCTTTTTGTTGTTGATTTTTTTTAAAAGACAGGGTTTCTCTGTATAGTCCTGACTGTCCTGGAACTCACTCTATAGATCAGGCTGGCCTCAAACTCAGAGATCAGCATGCCTCTTCCTCCCAAGTGCTGGTATTAAAGGCATGCGCTACTGCACCTGGTTAATAAAAATAAATCTTAAAAAATAAAAATAATGAGGTGAAAAGAAATAGAGGAAAACATCTAAGTTGTCGTCTGGCCTTGACATAAGCAACACAGGTGCACACACATCTCAGCGCACGAGCGTGCACACACACGCACACACACGCACACACACCACACTATAAAATGAAAAACACATTATGCATACATCACACTAAATGTACCCACCACCCTAGCTTTGCACTATGGAACGCTAGGGGTGTGTTTATTGTTGCCTCCAGTGGGGCTGACTGGAGCTGCCACTCAATTTGGACAGCTGTCCAGTATTATGAGGGTGTGAGACCACCTGTCACCAGCCCAAGAAAAGAGCAAAACTGTTTCCAGCCAACATTATCACATTTACACCACAGTACAGTAGAAACACCTAAGTGCCAAAACCTTCTAAAATAGTTGTGTGCCTTGTACAGAAGCACCCTTCTCCACACAACACCTTCAGTAGCTCCTCCAGGGGTCAAGGGCTGGCAAACGAATCTACAAATGATGAATATTCCTTGTATGATGTTCAGTAATAATGAGCTTTTACACAGGGTGAGTCACCTACACCTGGTTCAGTCCTGTGTCTTCTACACAGCCCCACAGCTCCAGAGCCACACTCAACCATCCTGAACATTCACTCAACAAACATTACCTGGATGACTGTCAATCCACTGATTCATGAGTTGGAAAGAGGTAAAATATTATTTAGTAGCTAGACAGGCACAGACAGGTAACTTAATGTCACCGGACACGTGCTTCCTGAGCACATGTGCTCTTATCTTGAGAGAACTATACTTATGTGAACTCGTTGATTAATTAATGAGGGCCATCTAACCTTCCAGACCTCAATTTCCAGTTTTAGTTAAAAGTCCTTCTGTCTTTACAAACCAGGACCGGCTTTCCTGATTGGGCTAACTCCTTTGCCAGTTAAAAGCACTCTGTGTCTTTAAAAGGAGGGCGGCCTCCTGTCAAATGGGCCCCAAAGCATAGGATGAAGGTGCGTGGAGTCCCACCCACTTTCTGTGACGTCCTGCGTCCCGGCTTCTGATTGCCGGCTTCCAACGTCAATCGCGAGGAGTGCGTCTTGCTGGGACACAGAGGAGGTCTGCGCTCCGGTCTGAGGGGCGGTCGGGTGTATTCTGCGCTCGCCCCACGCCCGCGAGGCCCGAGCCGCCCGACCCAACCCGTGCCACCCACTCGCTCCTCGCTGGGGCGGGACGTGGCCCAACGGCTCCGGTCACTATGGTCAGTGGTCGCGGGACGGGGAGGGGGTGCCGCCAAGGCTCAAGTGCGTGCGCGCGGTCGGGCGCGAGGCTCAGCCCTTTCCATCCTCGGGATGCTGAGCCCGGGGTGTGCGGCGCTGTCGCTTTGGGAACCTGCAGCGGGGAGATCCAGCCGGGACCGAGCCATGCTGCCTTGTGTCCACTCCAGGTGGCCCCAGGCGCCTCCTCGAAGTCCCGAGGCTTGTGCCTGGCTGGAGCTGGATGGGGCACCTCCGGGGTTGCAGTCCCTGCTCTTTGTTAAGTAACACTCCTGTGGACAGCTTGCAGCCCACCCATCTCGGACTTAGCCACTACAGACCGACTCTGCCCCAGCCAGTCATCCCCAGAGACAAGCGATCTGGCCACCCGGGCAAGTCTTAGGGCCACTTGGACATAAGCTCAGCCTGCTGATGGCAACAGGTCTGTGGAGTCAGGACCACATGAAGAGGCGGTCCCCAGTTGTGAGGAATGAGTTACAAGTCCAGTGAAAGCTATCTAGAAGAAACTACCATCTGAGCAGACCAGGCCCAGGAGACACTGGGCCGGTCAAACCTGGTCAAACCCTGGGCTTGGGCAGGTGGGGAAACTGAGTCCAGACAGGGAGAAAGCTGGTAGGGATTGTGATGTTGGGACAGCTAGGACTCGAACCCAAGCAAGCCTCTGGTCCAGTGTTCTGAGTTCCATCACCCACCCTCCAGGTTGCCATGGGGTCAGGTCTCCTACAGGGGATTAGGTATGATGGCTGCCCTATACTTTTCAACTTCCAGCCAAGGGCTCTTGGGCGCCTGACCATTATTAGTGCTACTAGTCAGCTTGGGATCGCATAGCTCTGGGCTCAAGGGTCTCATCTGCCCTTTTTGTTTTGTTTGGTGATGCTGGGTTTTGAATCCAGGGCTTCATGCATGTTAGATAAGACTTGACTTCTGAACTACACCCCAGTCCCTCACTTCCAGTCTGGGCTGTCCTAGTGGCTGCTATGAGGACCCTGTTTTGGGGTTTGTTTGTTTGTTTGTTTTGGGTTTGGTTTGGTTTTTTTGGTTTTGTTTGTTTTGGGGTGTGTGTGTGTGTGTGTGTGTGTGTGTGTGTGTGTGTGTGTGTGTGTGTTTGGGAAAGGAGGTGGTATTCAACTACGGCCTTTGGATTCCAGAAGATGGGTAGTGTGTAGGTGCCTGGTTCTTTGCGTTTGCCCTTCATCCCACATTTGGGTCACTACTTTGGGATGCTGCAGGGCTAGGGTCTGAGTCAAACCTGTGCTGAGTGTCAATGGGCAGCCAGGGCATCTTACAAGCCATCTTCCTCCTGGGGTGTGCCCAGAAACCGGGGGGGGGAGGGACTAGAAGCACTAGTTCCCTGCTTGTTCTTGGTATCCAAGCATTCACCTGCTCTCCGGCTCCTGGAAAGTGGCCCAGGTATTTCTGCATCACCTGCCAGGGAATGGAACTATTGAAATGACAGTTTTAGTCACAAAGAAGCTGGGGGCTGCATGGCTTCTGGCACTACTGGTGGTAGCTGACAGCACACCAGGGCAGCAGGGGCTGGGACCTCAATGTCTATCCCTTGCTGTGTAACTGAATCTGCCCTGAACCCAGGAGACCAGCAGCTGAGAGCCAAAGCAACTCCCCTCTTGGGAGTTTAGGTGCCTTGGAGAGAGAGATAATAGTTAAGATGCACCAAATAGGACATTTGTCTAGGAATCATGAGGGCAGAACTAGTGACTGTTTATATGGCATTTATCATTAAACACCTATTGTGTCTCGCACCTTGCTACATCCTGGGGTCCATGGTTGATTTATTTTAATGTTTTTAGATGTTGGTTGAGGCTACCTGGTATGGGTGGTGAATAGAAGAAACTGTCTTGGGAGTAACAGCATCTTCCCCTATTTCCATGTCAAAGTCACTGGGCTGAGCTTGAAGGTGGGTCCCAGGCAGAAGACATGAAGTCTTCAGGAGTTAGGGCTGCAAATATCAAGGAGTTCACCCTCACTACAAGTGCTTTTACTCTTGGGGTAAGAGTGAGTGATGAGCATAAGCATAACCACGAGTTCCTGTCTGCATTCTTCTAGTGTACATTCAACAAGCCACCACTGGCGTCCTCAGCCTAGGTTGGGGCAGTGGTAAGAGACACATGACACTTACCCTCTCCTGGAGTTCATGCCTGCGGGCCAAGTCACAGCCAATGAATTAATGACATGGCCCGAGAGTTCAACACAGACCTTGGGAGCATGGTACATTCCACTGGTGGGAAAAGCCAGGTGCTGGAAGATGTATAAGAGTATTCAGGAAGCATTGGGGAAAGAGTACATTCCAGGTAGCAGGGCAATTGGCTTACAGGCCTTGGGACATGGTCAGAAGTGGGCGTTCTGGGGAGAATAAGCAGCTGATTTCGATGCAGGAAGGCTAGAGGAGCTCAGGGTAGGGAGTCTGGAAAATTGGATGAGATCTGAGTGTTCTGTGCAGAGCTTTGCATGCTGGGCTGTGGAGTTTGGGTTGTCTGCACATGAGGGAACTGTAACATTTTTTGATGAATATGAAATGGTTTCTGGCTCTTTCTGATGCTGGGTCGTGGGTGGCCAGCTGGAGTGAGAGGCAGGCTTGCTCATTCAGTGTGCTCACCGGGGTTACCAGGGTTACTGCAGCAAAGCCCTGCAGTGGGATAGAGCCATAGGGACCTGTTTTCTGGTGAGTCTGGAGGCTGAAGTTCCAGGTGAAGATGCAGGCAAGGGCACACCCCCTCTGAAGGTATTTGGGAAGGTTCTATCCCTGGCTTCCCCAAGCTTCCAGTAGTAGCTTGACATGTGACATTGGAACTCATCTGTAGATGGCTGTCTCCCGTGCATGTGTTTATACTCCTCTTTTAATAAGGAAATCAGTCATGGGACTGGTGACCCATCCTTCTTCATCGTGACCTCATCTTAACTAATTATATCAGTGATGACCAAATTCTAAAATAAAGTTGCATTCTGAGGTCTAGAGATAGGGCCTCAACAGTTCAGCTTGCAGCACTCAGAATACGTTTTTGGAATATGTTCCAGCATTCCAGGAAGTGGAGATCCAGCAGTGACAGAGGANAAGTCCCTACCTTTGTGGAGTTGGCATTTGGGTGGAGGGAGCCAGTGAACCCACCTGTCAGATCATGTCCTGAACAAGCAAGATAAGGCAATAGGATGGTGGGGGAGGGGAGGGAGGCTTCTCTGCTGAGGTGGCATCTCTCAAGTCATGTAAAGAGGCAGAAGAACATTGGGACAAAAAGAAACCGAAGTACAAAGGCGCTGAGGTAGAAGTATGTGTCCTGTTGGAGGGACAGGGCAGCCACTGTGGCTGGAGCCCCTTGGTGTACAAGGGCCAGATGGGAGGTTGTCAAAGATTGAGCAAACAAGCCAGTAGAGGGCTTGAGGAGGTGTCATACTGCCAGAACAATGTCATAGACTGGATGACTTATAATGACCAGACATTTATTGGCTTCTGCTTCTGCAAGTGGCTGGTTAGGCCATCATCAAGNCACTGGCCTCTGGTGAGGGCCCACACGTCTTCTTGCTTTGTCATACATAACATGATAGAGAAAACCCCTCCCTGGGATGACTGTACTAGTGCTTTCATGAGAGGGAAGTCCCCATACCTAGTGACCACTGAAAAACTGTCACATTGGCAGTTAAACTGCAGCTTGGTTTAGAGGGGACATTTAAACCTTAGCTTTCTAACCATGCCCCCCAGCTCCTGTTCTTTGCATATACAAGATGCATTCATCTGTCCCAGCAGTTCCTGGAGTCTTACCTTACTACAGGCCAACTCAGATGTCCAGGGGCCAGGGCTGTGACAGGTGAGCCAGGCAGAGGTGAGACCCAGGCCAGCATCCTGACAGATCCTGCCAGCGGAGGGCCAGTCATCCAAGTGTCATGGTGGGTAGGGCCTAAGACAGACATTTCCATCCCCAGAGTGGAAAGTGAGCCAGACATAGGAATAAGTCAGCAACCAAAATCAGGTCCTCTGATTCCAGAANAATCTTTGACTCTGTGCTTCCTCCATGCACTGTTGGAACTGCCCACCCCTGGGATTCACTGAGCTCAACCTAGGCAGCAGCTCACGATAGCCATACTACATCCTCATGGCCTTCTGTGCCATGGGCATCACCCTAGTGGGCACTCTGTCTGGTTGCTCTGGGCCCCCACGATGTGCACCACACCCCAAACTNTGTCATTCTGCAGGCCTCAGGGCCAGTCCATGTGGACTCTACCAAGGCCACAGCGTTGGCCACTAGAGTAGCAGCCCTCCCTGTGCCCTGATATAGCTGGCCACACAGGAGGTGTGCTGTCCTGAAACGTGGNGCACTTGAGAGGCTTTCNGGAAATGTGCCCTCTAGGCATAGCCAGCCTCCAAGATCTCTGCTGTGTTTGGGGGTGTCTTCTACCCCCTGTCTCCCTGAATGACACCTAGCTTCCTCCTGTCCTAATTTCTAATCTCTTCAGTGGGTGGCCAACCGCCGGGCCACACCCTTGGTGCGCAGATGGCGCTTCATTTTTTCACACAGGCTGTGAGTTTTCCAAAACTTTCATTCTCTTGACTTACACATTCCATCTTTACATTATCTTTCGTCTCACATTTTAGTAGATGAAGTTCCAAGAAGCCACACCACAGCCCCAATGATGCCCCCTTAGGTTCTGCCGTCCCATGTCCTTCCTAGGTCTTCGTTCTTAAGTTCTGTTTTCCCATTTAGCCCAGGGGCAAGGACACCCTGCANTCAAGTTCTTTGCCACTTGAGGAGATGGCCCTTCCTTCCAGCAGTCTCCAGTACTTCATTCCTCACTTCCATCCGAGGCTACATCCTCATGGTCTTTTCTGTGCTAGTTCCTGCCATCGTTCCCCTACAAAGTCTTCGAAGACTCCCGCTTTCCCTTCTGCTCTCCGCCTTGTCTTACCCACATCAGAATCGCCCTTCATGGTCTGTTCCCAGCTGCGACGGCTTCTCCAGCATTCATCTGGAAAGTGTCCCAGCAGTACCCACTCCCCTGCCCCGAAGCCTTCATGTCTTCAGGTATTCCTTAGGGCAGCTCCTGCTCCTAGTTCCTGGCTCCGTCTTAGCCTGGCTGTGTTGCTGGAATGGGTTCTCCCTGGGTGATGTATACCAAACAGTTTTATCGGGCTCAGAGCTTGAGAGGCTGGGAAGTCCAGCCTCAGGCCAGGAGCTTCTTGCTTTCTTACCAGGAGGGAAGGCATCGCTTGGCAGAAGGGGGCTACAGAAACTGAGTCACCACTGGATACAATCCACGATCATGGTGTTGGTCNGATCCGTGAAGGCAGGACGCTGCCTTTTGATACTGTGACATCGGCAGTTAACCTTCAGCAGCATGGAGGGAACAAACATCTAAGCCTAGCAGAGAATATTGAGGAAAGGCCCTGCCTGTGCTGGCTGCTCGTGGAAAATGTGGGGCCAATTAAAAGTGGAAACCTGGAGGTCACCGGGCAGAGTGTATTGCATCCTCCTTGTGGGAGATGGTGAGGGCTCTCAGGCTAGACCCAGGAACCAGTGGAGCGGGGCAAGACAGTAGAAGAGGGTGCCTGGATTTGAGGGTATACTGTCTGGTTGAGGGGGTACTCTAGGGGCTAGAGAAGCCTGGGGGTGGACAGATGAGGCTACAGAGTAATCGGGTAAATTAATTAGAAGAGCTGCTTAGATGTCCAAGAGGTTGCCAGCTGTCTGAGGTTGGAGTCCCAGGGAGAGGAGAGGCAGGAGCTAAGATCAGGTGGGTGGCTGCTGAAAGATGTTACATAAGTTCACACTATCTGAGGGAGGCAGGGACCAGCTTCAGGAGNTCTGAAAACAGCTAGCTACTAAGATAAGAGGTTGGGACCCCACAGAGAAAGGTCATGTAGTAAGCCGAGTAACTGTCACCAAAGATTAGCGTATCCTGTTCCCTAGCACCTATGGATATATTACCATATCAAGAGAGGTTCCCAAGTGTGACTCAATTGAGGGGCCGAAATGAGACATTAGCCTTCTTTATCAAGTAAGGTGCAGTGAGGTCACCACCGGGGTCCTTACCAGGGGGAGGAGGTACAGGCCTCAGTAAGGGGACCATNGGAAGAAAGCTGAGAAAAAGGAGTCATTCATCGTGGAAGCCAGACAGCCTATAACATGGATTTATTTGTGTGGGGGTGGGGGAGAGGAGTACAGACATGCCGCAGAATGTGTGTGGAGGTCAGAGGGCAACTTGCAGGAGGCAGTTCTCTACTTCCATCACATGGGTCCCAAGGATCAAACTCAGATAGCGCCCCCACCCACTGACCCATGTCCCCAACCCCAGGCAGCCTTTAGGAACTGAGGAAAGCAGCCTGCAGAGCAGCAGAGTCCAGAAGCCCCCAGAAAGCACAGTCTGTCCACAGCTGACTTTAGATGGAGGAGACTTCTCGTTGCCAACTGCATANAAGTAAACTGATCAGGTTCTGTGACGCCAGGATTGTCCTCAGGTGTTGGAGCAGGAACAAGTCCTTCAGGGGAGACAGGTCTCCCTCCACCGGGGCTTCAGTGATCTTTGGCTTAACTCACCTCATCAATAATGGGCTTTTGGACACTCCACAGGTGTATCCATCCATATATACATATATATGTATATATATATGTGTGTGTGTGTGTAGATATATGAATATATGTGTATTCATATATATATTCATAGAGAGAGAGAGTGAAAGAGAGAGACTTTTTGGGGTATATGTGTGTNATGTATGTCTGTGTGTGTGTTCATGATGGCAGATTGTACCAACCTGTGTTCATGTGTGTGGAGGCCAGAGATTGACATCAGATGCCTTCCTATAATGTTTTCTTTTTATTTTTTTTTAACATGTGTGTGTAGTGTGCATATGAACCTGCTTCACAAGTGTGGGGGCACATGTATACATGATTGACATGCACATACGTGTTCATGCATGGGGATGCTGGAAGTTGACCCTGGGAGGTTTCCTCAGTTGCTGTGTATTTAGGGAAGATCTCTTGCTGGGCCTGGAGTTTGTCAATTCCAGGTAGTCTAGCTAGCCAGCTTGCTCCAGGGACCCCCGTCTCTGCTTCCTGAGTGCTGAGATCACAGGTAGCTGCCGCGCTGCCCAGATTTTAAGTGGGTTCTGGGGATCAGAATTCCACTCCTCACTCTTGTGTTAGCAAGCCCTTTGTACCCAGCCTCTCTAGTTTTTGAGACAGGGTCTCCTCACTTATCCTGGAGCTCACCCATAGCTATATTGGCCAGTCATCAAACACTGGAGATCTGAGTGTCCCTAAATACCCCTCCCACTGCTGAGGTCACAGGTGCTTGGATTTTTATATGGGGGCTGGGTCACAAAACTCAGGCCCTTAAGCTGTAAGTTAGNCACCTTCCCAGCCCCCAAGTAGACATTTAAAAGCATTCTCCTTCTAGTGTCATGGGGACTCCAGGCCGTCGAGTAGNNCCAGGGTTCAAGCCCGGGTGGCCTCTGGCAAAGGCATGAGCATTCTAGTGGAGCGATTGAGGTTCTGAACCTGCTGCTGGCAGGTGAGGCTGGAGTTTCCTGCTCTTCTGGGTGTCTTGAGGTCAGGCTGTGTGGTAAGTGGTGGCTTCAGGGCCTGGTTGGTGAGTCAACCCTGCCCAAGATGCCCAGAGGTAGATGACTGCCTGCTGGGCCTGGTGGGCGCTGCTGGACCTGGGATGTGGGCACGCTCAGATGCACTGACATGGCTGGTGGGCAGGTGGAGTTTGTAGACGGAGGAGAGAGCTGAGGCCTGGCTGTGGAGTTGGTCAGGGAAACATGCCTCACCTCTGCTGCTGAAACTGTTGGCAAGCCTGGGCGCTGCCTGCTCAGCTTAATTAATTAGCATCTATTTGCAAACCAGCAATTAAAGAGCCAGTGTCTTTCCTGTGTCCTGGTTAGGTCTGACAGGACAGTCAAGTGTGCCCTGTCTGTTTCCCCTTTCTCCATAACAACCTGGAATTCTTCAACTTTAAAAGCAAACACCAGTTCAGCCAAGGTCAAAACCCNAACATTGTTCCAGATTCCTGGACCAGTAAACTGATACTGCCCTTAGGGTCTTCCTGNAGCTGAGGCTTGTCTCACCTAGGAATGCTGGTGTGTTTGGGTGGAGACCTGGGTCATTCTGTTTTAGGGACTTGAAGTGCCAGGGTGGAAATCTGCTTGTCACTAGGGTGCCCATGTATACACTTGGGGGCACTAGAAGCCAACCCAAGGCCCATCTACCTACCTTTCTTCCCTCCCTTCTTCCCTGCCTCCTCTTCTCCTGCCCCCATTCCCCTGAGACAGTCTCACAGTGTAGCCTATGCTAGCCTCAATTTCACCATCCCCCTGCCTCAGCCTCTTGGATGCTAGGACTACAGGCATGTGCCACCATACCCAGCAACAGCTGGTTTTTAACTAGTATTGAGTTAAAAAAAAATAGTATCTGTAGCATAATATATATGTAAATATATATATTTTTTAAATATCTATTTTTTTAAAAAATAGAAAACTATATCTCATCTGTAGTCTGATTTGTAAAGACAGAAAGTAGAGGCGTGATTTCCAAAGATGGGCGCAGCNGGGANAGTGGTGGGTACTAACAGCCATAGAACTGTGTACATAAAAATGGCTAAAATGGTATGTTTCATGCTATGTACATTTTGCCGCTATGCTCTTTAAAGACACATACATTTATACATTTCAAAAGCCATAGCAAGTAGACCTTAGAGGGTTGGGGAATGAGTGAGGGACAGGGGGTTGGGAGACACAACAGAGATTAGGGACAAATGAGATACACTTGGGGGGAAAAAAATCTTCCACTGAGGCTGAGGCAAGGGTACAGCTCAACAGTGCAGAGCTGATTCCACTGTTCAGTGTCTTGTTATTAGTGTGACTGCTTCTAATAGCTTGNGTAAATTTGTCAATGGCAGCGAGTTTACCNAATATGCCAGGCAAATGCAGGCCCTGGGAAGCCTTCCCTGGTGTCTGTACCTCTCCCCCTCAGGATTCCTCTTTGTGAGGATGAACGGAGTCCCTTTGCCTCTTCTCCACTGATGCCTTCTTAAAAACTGCCAAGTAAATATGGCTGGCTGGACATCCTTCTGTGGTCCCTATACCCCTGATGTATTCATTTCTGATTTTTGTTTGGGGCCAGAATTGAGTGCAAGTTCATTAACTACAGTTGGGGCGTTCTGCTCCGTAGCCTTTTGTTCAGAAAGCCCCATGCACCATTTTAAGTCAGCCATCTGTAAAACTACTTTTATAAACAAGTAGTCATGGGGTAAGTAGCAAGATAGGAATGAGGTAACAATGGAGCAAGAAGGAGTTTGGTTGAGCAGAACATGTGGCTACTTGCCAGCGGCCTGTGGGTCACCTTGTCATGTATACAAGGTGTGAAGAGGGCTGTTCACACTGATAGCTCCTCATGGGGATTGACCTCTTCAGTACAGTGTGAGCAGAATTAACTGCACACTAGCAATTGTGTGTTACACAAAGGATGTCACTCTTCTATGATTTAGAAATATAGTTATATTCCCATGAAGTCAACAAAGTTGGCTTGGCCTAAGGTTTTTAAAACCTTGTGAATGACACAGAGAAACCCTGTCTCGAAAACAAAACAAAACAACAAACAACAACAACAACTTGGGGATGAAATGGAGTCATTTCAGTCTGTAAGCCAGAGGTCTGTGGATCTTTCAAAGGGAGACAAGGACTGGAAAGGAAGAACATANGGAAGAAGCTGGTATCTTTTTAGCATGGGTAGAAGGCTCGAAGGAGGTGGAGGAGAGACTGACTCACCTCTGTGGTGGTGGGATTTGCATTCTTGTTTTGTTTTTTGTGTGTTTTGCAGAGCTGGGGATGAACCCAGGGCCTTGCACATGTGCCAGGCAAGTGCTCTGCTGTGGAGCCATAGCCTCAGCCTGCTGATACCTTTTAATGGCTGTGCCTAGTGTCACTTAGGAAACTGTTCCTTGATACCNTGCATTAAGCACCACAGACTGACAAGGCTCTTGGAGACACTGAACTCTCATCAGGAACTTTGGGAGGACAGTGTGTCTCNGGGGCGGCAGAAGTAAAAGGTTGGACCNAGCCTCTGGGTGANANGGCCCAACACTGCCCTGGACAGGACATTCCTTTGTGGTCTGGCAGATGAGTCCTTTGAGCTCTGGAGTCTGNGCTGTGCCTGCCTAGCACTTTGGTGTGTTTGAACTTCACACTGATCTGTATTAATCACATCCTAGCTCAAACCACCTGACGTTGGCAGTGCCATGAGTATAATAATGGCCACCTCACTGAGATAATGGGGATATACGAGCCTCTGTTCCAGAGCGTGACACATAGTCAGTGCCCAGTAATGGGACCTGTCACCATCTCACACATTATAGGGCTTAGGGTAGCAGCAGATCCTCAAACCTTCCTCCTTATGTTGGCTTTCAGCCTCTGGTCACAGGATGACTGCTGTAAAGTAGACATTGTATCAGCATCTCTGCTCTTTTTATCCCAGACAAAACTTTTCCCAGAAGCCCTAGCAGACTTTTTATTGGCCTAGAATACACTGACTTGGGTCATCTAGCTAGCCAGCTTGTCTCAAAGATCCCCTGTACCAACCTCCTGAGAGCTGGGATTACAGGCTGGTTGCCCNTTTAGCCTGTAGGTGTATTCTGGGGATCTGAACTCTGGTCCTCATGCTTACAAGGCAGGTGCTCTATCGACTGAGCCACATCCTCAGCCACAGAACCCTTATTTTAAGCTGGAAACTCTTTATGTGGGTCCAACAGCACTTTAAAGAACAATGTGTGTGTGCACGTGCGTGTGTGTACACGCACGTGCACGCACACCATTGGCACAAACCAGAGGACAACTTGTGAGAGTTGGTTCTCTCTTTCTACCATGCGGGATCCTGGGATCAGTCTCCGGTGGTCAGCAATCTGAGCCATCTCACCAGCCCAGTATTTTTTATTTTACTCTTAGAGAGCATCATTCCTGGGTGGCTGGTGGCAAGAGTGCATGGCCAGTTGGCTGAGCTCCAACCCCCGAGCACTCTCACCCCAGGCCTAGTGAAAAAGCACAGGTGGGGAGGTGACTGCCCTGCCTAGATCCGTGGCATCCTCTGCCCTGTTTCTGCCCTGCTTGCTGAGTCCTTCCAGGGCTTGGAGACCCTGACTCCCCACAGGCATATGCTCAGGCTTGGTCTGGCCTTGACTCAGAGCTGGGCAACAGCAGTAGGTGGTGTAAGAAGATGTTCCCCTTGCCCCAGCCCTTGTGTAAACTCAGATCATTAACACTTCCCTGCCCCTAGCACACACCCTCCAGTGCCACATGGGGTCACCTCACAGCTAACCTTTACCCTGTGGTATTACTGGCTTTTGTGGAGGGATGGGAATACCTCTATATTGGCAGCATGTGACACCAAGCTTGACACAGGATGCATGTTCAGGAATTGGGGGAGGAGGGGTAAGTAAAGGAAAGAAAGAATGAATAAGTAAATGAATGTATGAGGCGGGAACATATTCCAACATAGAGATTTATTAAGTCTGACATATTAAATATTACAAAATGTATCTGTTAGCAGGTTATGAGGTCAGTTCTTTATAACCAAGATACTTCATGATGGTGCCAGTCCTGATTGTCCCTGCCCTGGGACCAGACAATCCAGGCAGGACCCTAGGATGCTGGTCACATGCTCACACATCCCTTCCAAGGGGAGGGGGTATGTTCTGGGTTGTGTAACTGGTGGTTCAGAGGCTGTCAGTTCCAAGAGCCCTGCTGGTGTTTTTGAAGCCAGCTTAGAGTGTTTCTTCTTTCTCTTTCAGAGTGAAACATCTTTCAACCTAATATCAGAAAAATGTGACATCCTATCCATTCTTCGGGATCATCCTGAAAACAGGATTTACCAGAGGAAAATCCAGGTGGGGCAGAGGGTAGAGACACCAAGAGCCTAAGCAAAGGCNGTGGAGGTTGGGAGTAAAGAAAGGGACTGCTTTGGGAAGGCGTGGAGTTGGAGCCAGGCTCCTGGACAAAGTGAAACACCTAGACCATTCTGACATTGGGTCCTTACCTCAGAAAGAGATCCTTTCCTTGTGGGAAAACCATACATTTTAAAGCTAAGCACTGTTCTAAGTCCTGGATTTACTTGCTTGAGTCTTTTTTATGATTCTCTGTGGCAAGTATTTCATTTCTCCCCACTTGACAATTGAGGAAACTGAGACATGGCCACATAGCTCCTGACCTGCCGAACTGGCTCTGAGCTCATCACTGCTGTACTAGCGGACCTCTCAGGATGGGGGCATCACTGGGAGGCTTCAGGGGTCACTCCCAGGGCCAGAGAGGATGGAGGAGCAAGGCCCCCACTCCGTGGTGCACATGGCAGATGGGCTCGGTCTTTGATGACATTGCTATGCAGTCTTCTGGACCCCTCCCANGGACCTTGCAAATAAAGCACAGTGCCGGGACCATTTCTTACTCTGAGAGAATCCTGGGGCAGGAGGCAGCTCAGGGTGACACTGATGTCCTGAGGTCTGCATGTGACCATATAAGCACATCCAGTAGGACTCAGGGTTGAGGACAGTCAGCTCTATGTTCCCTTAGCCTCTCAGGAGCTGAGAAAGAGGGACAGTCTCCCCAACGAGCTTGCTTCAGGTGATCCAGATAAGCCCTATGACTTCTTGTTGCTGGGGCTTCCCAGTCCCTTAAAAACCAGACTGTACTGGCAAAACCCTGACTACTGTCCCACAAGACAGAGAGAGGCTCTAGGTCATTTCAGAGGGATGCTGGGAGCAGGGCCAAGAGTGGGTGGCATACCACTCCTGACACCGTTGAGAAACATTCTAGGATTGCTGAGGCTGTTCAGTGTTCTGCAGCCTCCCTGCCACACACATTCAGCTGCCAGCTTCCTCTGGGAACCCTTTCCTGATGTCAGAAGTCTGGTGTGGAGGTCTCTGACCCAGGGCACCTCGGCTCATGTCCTCATACTCTGTCACCTTCCCTGACTGAAGGCTGCCTAGTATCAGGGGCTGACTGACATCCTCGGTGTCTCACATCCCAGTCAGTGTATTTGTGTATTTGTAGGACGGATGAGGGTGGGGGGCACTGAAGGGAGGGAGCTGTGGACAGTCCAGGGGCTGACCCACACCAGGGCGGTTCCTGCCGCTGAGGTTCACGTGTCCTCTTCTCCCCTTAGGAACTCAGCAAAAGATTTACCTCAATCCGAAAGACCAAAGGAGATGGGAACTGCTTCTACAGGGCCTTGGGCTATTCCTACCTGGAGTCTTTGCTGGGCAAGAGCAGAGAGATCCTCAAGTGAGTAGGACTTGTGTAGACTCCTCTGCTTCTCTGTGCTGGATCTGCCCTGGACCAGGCTGTAGCAGGGGGGCTGAGAGCTGCCTGGTAGAGGCATGGCATGCCTGGAAACCTAGCTGCCCACTGTGACGGTGTTGATGGCAGCCCAGAGGCTGAGGAAGGTGCTAGTAACTTGTCTGGTACTTCCCTCAGCACTGCCTGAAGGCACGGCTCACCAACGCTGGGTGGGCACTTGAGATTTACGGCAAAAAGAAAAACAGATGTGGAGGCATACAGTAAGACCCTGTTTCCAACACCAACATGAGGAGGAGGAGGAGGAAGAGAGGAAGGAAAGGAGGAAGGAAGGAAGGAAGGAAGGAAGGAAGGGAGGGAGGGAGGGAAAGAAAGACAGAAAGAAAGAAAAAGAAAGAAAGAAAGAAAGAAAGAAAGAAAGAAAGAAAGAAAGAAGAAAGAAAAGAAAAAGAAAGAAAAGAAAGGAAGAAAGAGAAAGAAGGAAAGAAAGAAAAAGAAAGACAAAAGGAGGAAGTTTGTACCAGTTGGCCTTGGTCATGTTCTTCTGTGTGTGTGACAGTGAGGGCACATGGTCTTCTCTTTCCTTCCACTGCACTGAAGGGCATCCACTTTTACCAAGCCATTTGGCTGGCCCTTGATCCTGATAGTGAGTGCAGCCCAGTGCCAGGCTGGTCCTGAAGTTAATGAAGAGCTGTTTTCCATGGTGGCCAGGACAGACTCCTCACCATGCCCACAAGGGCCCTGTGACCCGTGGCAGGAAGGGGCTATGCATCAGAGTGGGAAGAGAAGCCACGGGGCTGGGGTTAGGGGCAGGGAGACCTGATTGGTGAGCAAGCTGGCATTAGGACCGATCTGTAGTTACCCCACAAGAGCAACCAGAGCAGGGATCTGAGGGACAGAAGCACACGCCGGGGTCCATAGCATCGTCACCTCACTTACCCAGCTACCTAGAAGCACAATGAGTACTAAATAGGAAACTGAGCTTTGAGTGTTCTTTTATTTTTAAAATTAGATTTATGAGTATTTTGCCTGCACCTGTGTATGTGTCCCACATGTGTCCTCGGTGCCAGAAGAGGTCAGAAGAGGGCATGGGATCTCCTGGAACTGGAGTTATGGATGGTTGTGAGCTTGTGCTGGCCATCAAGCCTGGATCCTCTGCAAGAGTGTGTTCTTAACACCGAGCCGTCTCCCCAGCCCCATTCTTGGTTTTCAATATGCTTTATTTCATTGCACCTTTACACCATCTGGGTTTTAGTAAGGGGTGCTAACTCTTTAAAGTGACAGTTCATTAGCTTAAGGGAGGAGGAGAAAAGGAAAAGAGCTGGGCATGACCAGGGCAGACAGTGAGAAGTGGGCCTGCAGGGATAGGAAGCCTTTGAAAGAGAATTGCCATAGCTGGGAACTATGTTGTCACTGCCTCAGTTTCTTCATCTACAGCAGGGAAGGCAGGGGTCAGCATGGGTACATGTGGCACGCTCTAAAACTCCACAAGGCACTTCTGTGAGGCTGGCATGGAGCAGGCAGTTGCCTGTCACACCAACACCCTGTGTTCCCCCTGTGACCATCAGGTAAACATCAGGTCTCCTCCTCTCTAGGTTCAAAGAGCGTGTGCTACAGACCCCGAACGACCTTCTGGCTGCCGGCTTTGAGGAACACAAGTTCAGAAACTTCTTTAACGCGGTGAGTTCACCTGAGCCACACCGGCTGAGGACCAAGGCCTTCCACATGGGCTGGGGCAGGGTAGGGTCATTTCCTGCTCGTGGGAGTATGTGGGAACAAGGGACCTCAGTCTGGAGGACGTTCAGCCTCCTGACATTCTGAACGTATGGTGGGAGGAGACTCAATGCCAGGCCCTAGATGTGCCTCTGGGCTTCAACACTAATACTCACTTGCAATCTCAAAATGAGCTCTGAGGGGCGTCCCATGGGATGTGGGGTATGGGGGGCGGGTGCTTGCTGGGGCCTATTCTGACAGTGGCAGCGTGAAGTTTTACAGTGTGGTAGAGCTGGTGGAGAAGGACGGCTCTGTGTCCAGCCTGCTGAAGGTGTTCAACGACCAGAACTCCTCAGACAGGATTGTGCAATTCTTGCGCCTGCTCACATCGGCCTTCATTAGGAACCGAGCTGACTTCTTCCGACATTTCATTGATGAGGAGATGGACATCAAAGACTTCTGTACTCACGTAGGTCCCTAGGGCCCTCCTTGGAGATGTAGCCCCCAGCCTGGGCTTTGCTTATCTGTCTCACATATCCCAGGACCACTGTTTCTGCCCAGAGGATTATCCTTGTAATGCCAACTAGCAAGGTTAGCACCTGNAGACATCTTCCATGAGTGGCCTGAGCTCTGAGGTTCGAGCAAGCTGCCTGTATTCCCAGGGAATCTCCTATCTGCAATCTCAGGACTTGGGACTGCTCTGTTGATAAACTGCAGAGTGGCAGCTCCCTGTCACATTAGCCCAAAGATGGGTTTTTGTTTAGATGTATTTATCAGAAGGAGTGACCCACATGTAAAGAAATGGACAATTTTCATATAGCTATCTGGAATTTTTTTTTTTTTAATTAGGAGATACTGGGCCCTAAGTTGGATGGCAACTATCAGTAGGCACAAGAACAGCTGCCCTTTTTGGGGTACCTGCCACCATCTCTGCCTCTCTATTGTCTCTGCAGCATCAGGACTCATCCACAGGCTCTGGCCTCTACAAGCACTTATACTTGGAAGCCTTTGATGGCAAGGTCCTTTTAGTTCTAAGTTTTGATGCTAACCTGAAGGATTTCTCCCCTTTTGCACATTCCTTAAAGGGTCTGGAATAAAAATGGTTCAGGTTCCTTTTCTGTAAGCCCAGGTGTATCTGGCTGTGTTTTGTCCGTGACAGGTGGGTATCAGCACCTGCGTGCGCCCACATGTGCTTGGGAAAAGCACCCCCCNCACACACAGGTGACAATGATCCTGAGAGCCAGGGCTGCACTCACTCACCCTCCTCCCCCAGCCCCCTCCTAAGTGTTTCATTTTGGCATTGCAGGAAGTGGAGCCCATGGCCATGGAGTGTGACCACGTCCAGATCACAGCTCTGTCGCAGGCACTGAACATTGCTCTGCAGGTGGAGTACGTGGACGAGATGGACACCGCTCTGAACCACCATGTGTTCCCTGAGGCGGCCATCCCTTCCGTTTATCTGCTCTATAAAACATCCCACTACAACATCCTTTATGCAGCTGAAAAACACTGATTAATTTTAGGCCATGCCGGAGCCTATCATCTAATGGACTGCATTCTGAATGGAACACTCTGCCTTGGCAATTTTTTAATTGATTTAGACAACTAAAAAACATACAGCCTTTTGGGTAAAGCCACTGAACTGAGACCTGTGCCCACTATGGACTGTCATAACAGGAATTTTAGTATTTATTTTGATAGATGATGTAATGCCTGCTAACTCTGGACCAGAAAGCCAGGAACCCTGTCTATGTATCCGTTTACTGTAAGAACCTCGTTGGACCTATTTATTTATCTGGAAGAGGTTCCTGGCAGTGTTGACATGCCACTGTGTGAAAGTGGGGATATCTGGTTTGTCCTCACCAGGGGCAGTGGCCTTCATAGGGAAGAACAACTCAGGTCAGCTGTCATATTTCATAGTCAGGTGACTTACCAGACCTCTGAAGAGTCCAGCCCTGCTTTGTCGGGTGGATAATGATAGACAACTGTCTGAATGTGAGGGGCTTGTGTGTGGTTTCATTCATGATGGCTCTGCTTTTTCATTTATTGAGAGAGAGAAAGGAGAGAAGAGAGAGAGATACTTTTATACCCAAAGTCCAGAAAAGGACTTTAGCCTTCAACATGAAGCNCAGGTTGTAAGGTAAGGTCCTTCTACCTCAGGACCCGAACTCCTGACTTTGGAGGACAGGCCCTTCAGGGTTCTGTTGTCAACCCCACCTGGATAAAGCTTGACGAAGATGAGGGCCTGGACCTGAGTCGGTGTGTTCATGCTGGGACCGGGGAGCTGCAGCTGCCCATCATCCCCAGTGAATTTAGAAGTAGGGTCTAGGTGGTCAGCTGGGTAGGGGTGTGTGCAGCATGGCAACAAGAACAGAGCAGGTTTGGAAAGGCTCTCTAGTTTTCCCCAGCCCAGCTTCATGTGCAGTAAGGCAGGAAAGAACAGACAAGCCATACAAGTTGGCAGCAGGGACATTTCCAGTGTTGGCAGTAGCCTCTTCGTCTGTGCGTGCCTCTTAACAGCCCCCTTACTTGCCTTGCTGTCTCAAACCCTTCAGGTGTCCACCTGAGGACAGTATGGGAAAATCAGCCTCCGGCTAGTACTTGCTAGCCATGCCTTCCTCTGTAGCACGGTTGTGGAACCACCCACTGGTACCCTTCCTTGCGTGCAAGGCTCCCCGTCATGTTTCATTCTGCAGGGATTAAGACTGCTGGTGCTACTGTGAGGGTCTGCTGACAGTCTGCACACAGGACAGAAGCAGGATCCCGGGTCTTACACAAATCTCAGATCTGTATCTTTTCTTTTGCTTGGTGTAAGCCAAAGCACCCAGATGCCTGGGCAGTGAGGGAACCAAGGCCACATTTAAATCCAAGGGCTCCAGCTAAGTGAGTCTGTCACTGGCACAGGAGTGTTGGGGTCTATGACAAGTACCCCAGAAAAGTGGGCACCTATTTCTGTGACTATCTTCAGCCGGACTATTCTTCACTTCCAGGCTGAATGGTATGAACACAGGATGCCCTCCTGGGCTGTTCCAAGAAGTTCAAATGGGTCTAGGGACAGGGCAATGGGGGGGGGGGCTTGGGAACATGCTAAAACCTGGTTGACCGTAGCAATCTCCTGGCTAGGCTACAGCAACAATCATGCCAGCACACCCACTTTCTGAATGACTCCTGCACCCCTGCGGCCACCTCTTTCTAGACCAAACACTGGAAGCACAGGCACTTCCAAGAGCTCATCTTTGCAAATGCTTGTGCACTCCTCACTTTCCAGAGGGAACAACTAGTAGGGACAGTAATAGAGCAGTGTACCTGCTCTGGCTGTCTTCCTACAACAGATGAAACTGTGCTGGGGCCAGCTGCCCAAGTTCAGTTCTCAACTGTGTGACCTTGGCCAAGCCACTTCACCTGAGCTTTGGAAACAAAAGCATGCCTCAGAAGTGAATGGCTTCCCCAAGTATGAGCCACAGGGGAACAATGCAACAGGTCTAAGAGCCAAGTATACAGCCAGCCTGGGACAATGGGGCTTGGGGTTCAGTGAGTGCCCAGGGCCAAGCCCTACAGCTTCCTTCAGATGCAAACATCTTCCTAGCATTAAAACAGTTTCTATAAACAACTTTCAGTCTGGCTTCTTAATGTTGGGTACTGGTTATGTAATGAAGAGCATCACCATCTTCCCACAGGCCACTCATGAGTGGACTACACTGGAAGGATGCAGGAAACTGCAGACTTGACCAAAGCCTCAGCACACTAGGTGGACACAGATGGGCTTGGAACACTGGCCCCATGTTATCAAGGGTGTGCAGGGGCCTTGAGCCTACATATCAACTCCACTGACATCTCACAGCTCCATTTGGAAAGTGGAGGCCCCTGGGTGATCTCTTGATGTTTGCTTTGTCCTCCCAGCCAGGTCAGAAGTGGACAGTGGGGTCACGGGAAGGGCACCTACCTGGAAATGTTGCTGTGTCCTAACATCAGAACAGTAAAACTCATTCAGAAGGAAGATGCTCCGAGTTACCAACAGCTCATCTGGGTGTTGGGTGGCAATGGCTAAATCTAACCACTAAGTGTTTAATACACACACACACACACACACACACACACACACACACACACACACAAAGTCCAGTGGTAGAGTACTTGCCCTAGCACATGAAGCTCTGGGCTCGGGGTTAAAAAGTATCTCAATGTCAGGAATTCAGTCCACAGTGACACCAGAATCCAGTTTAAACTCAAGGCTAAAAGGAAGTCCCATGGCCACCTCTTACCTTGCTAAGAGTTGAGGGAGACTGTGTTTCTTAGATATTAGGATATTCAGGCATGCCTGTGTACTAAAATCCACAGGACTCCTCAAGCCAAACATCTGGACCATGCTGGGAACATCTGTCTCAAAGTCCAGGCTGAGCTGCGCTTCCCCCAGGTCGACAGTGGTGGTTACTCACCAGACTGACCTGCAGCTGACAGCAGGGGTCGCTGTCCCTGCAGTCTAGACTGGAGGCCTGTACCCCTGGAGCTCTGTGGCCAGCACCGTGAGGCAGGTAGCCCAGAGCACTGAGCTTTCCTCACAGAGAACACACAGCCATACTCCAGGAACAACACAGGGCACTTCAGGCTGAGAAATCTGTTTCACAAAAAAGCTAGGACAAAAGACAATATATGGAATCATGACCAGGAGCTTGGGCCAGATCCTGTGGTCTCTCTCTCTCTTAAACCTGCAGATTTGCGACTGATACCCTTGTGAGCTTAGGGAGCTTCCAAGAACTTGCCAAAGACAGCAAGTTCTTCCCTGTCCACCTTCCAGAGTGGCTTAGGTAAGGCAGCAGACAACAGTGTCACACAGAAAAGGAGTTGGTATTATACTGCTGTGGAGAAGGACAGGGATGTATGCTGACCTGGCAGTATTGTGATATAGTGACTTATGGCCAGAAGCCTATGACACCATTTCCCCTATGAAGGAAACAGTACTGTGTTGGCCCAAGGGAATCTCAAAGTTAATGATAAAACACACTGCAACACCCTCAGGCTGACTCTGGCTCCCACTTGTTTTTAATTTGGAAACCAAGGTATACATAAGAAGCCCACATACACTGGCTACAGAAACACAGCTGCTGGCTACTACACTTACTCCACAACACACATATGCATGAGGCCTTTCCTGCTAAAGGATGAAGAGTGGCAGGTTTCCCCAGGTGGAGGGTAGAGGGAAACACAAGGACAGGAAGGCTTTCACAGACAACTGGAGAACAGACGTCACTGAGCAGTCACCACACTGACCAAGGGGAGGGCAGTTAGCTTGTGCTTGGATTTGGCTGTGGCGGTGCCCGATGCTCTTTTGGCTTCTTCCTCCTCCTCTTCTGTCTGGAGAGGCAGCTCAGTGCAGACTCGACATTCCTGGGGGCCACCACAGGCTGAGGCGGCCTGCCAGACTGTGTGGGGTACCTGGTCTTCAGGTTCTCCTGGAAGAGTGGCTGGGAGAGCAGATGGCGTAGCTCCTGCTTCAGGATCTTCATCTGCTTCTGTCGCCGGCGCTCTTCTTGCTGATCAGCTTTTCCTCCTTGAGACACAGAAATACAAGACCATGTTTATGCAGAACACTTGCTTTAAACTAGTATAAGCTGTGGTGCCTGACAGTTTAGAACCAGAAATGGGTAACTTCTGTTTAGGAGGGATGTGACGGACCACCGTCCTTCACTGTCCAGGAACCAGTAAAGACAGAACACCTCAATTTACGGAGAAGGCAACTCAGGCTTAGTGGAGTCACATAACTGGGGCAAAGCAAACTGTCAGAGATCGGAACTCACATCTGGCTGAAGTCTGCTGTCCCACCACTGTAGTTACACACTGCCACCTCGAGTGTGGCGACCACAAACTCCTCAGGAGACAGTGAACACTTCTCTACAGCCTGATTCTTCAGTACCTCCCCAACCAATGCTGTGACTGCACGCAGAGGTGGACACAGCCCAAGTCCCCACCCAAGCCTGACCTCAGAAAGGAAAGCCAGGGACTCACATCTCTATTTGAGAGAGCTACAAGGAGGAGTGCACTGTTGGCAAACTCCTGGCTCCCACACTGAGCAGCAGGCTGCATCTGAACTTGATGGTTGGGTACTGAGAAGTGAACACCTCAACTGAGCCAAGCTGCTGCTGGGGAAGGAGCACCAGCCTTAACTGCTGTCATAAGCCCCAGATGTAGTTCTCAGCTCTCCTATGCAAGGTCATGCAGCCTGATCCCTTCCTTGGCTTCTGGCCCACAGAAGAGGGCTTAGGCAATGCCTGGTGGTAGAGCTGTTCTAATGTACAAATTCCCTCTCTCTATGAGCCTTTATCCCTGCACATAAAAGAATAATAGTTCCCACTCGATTCATGCCAAGAAACTGGGAAGTTAAGGGAGACATGGAGATGCTTTGCTGCCTTGGAAGGCAGGTGCAGCACTAACCACAATGATAAATATTAACAGTGTCATATACCTCCTGTTCTTAGGGCATAGCTGGACTCAGTTTAGCCTCCTTTACTCAATCATAAGCTGGAGACAGGAAGTTTATTACCTGTCCTATAGATGAAGAAAGAGGTATAGCAGAAAGGCTAATCACACAGTAAGAGAACAGGCTGCATTAACAAGGACACTGTGTCTGTGTCTGCTCCTGGCTGTGGACTCCATGGGCTGTCGTCCATAGGAGACAGTCACAAGAGAGGCTCAGGGCACTCGGCCCACATGGGATGAGCAAGCATGAGACAAGAAAAGGGCACCTTGATGCTTGTCATGGGTCACAGAAGTGAGGATGCTTCCAACCGGGTAAAAGTTAAAGGGAAAAGCAGCTGGATACAGCTTCCCATTCCCACCTGGCCCGGGCGCACCTTTGTACATGTCTTCTTCTAGCTCAATCTCGAGGGCTGCTGCCGCCTGCTCGATCCATGAGTTGTGCAGACAAGCCTGGAAGTTCCGGTACTCAGCCTTTTCAACCTGCCGGGCTAGGCGGATCCGCTCCTGAGGGGACAGGAGCACAAAATACTCATCTGATAGAGGGCCCGGGCCTCTCAGCAAGTGAAGCTTCCCTGAAGCCATTCTGAAACTGCTCTGTGATCAGTAACCAGTGAGACACAACTCAGATCCTACTGAGACCCTTGCCCAGGCTCCTGATAACAGCCCAGGTCACCATTACACACACAACACAAAAGCCTGCTTGTACCTCCTTAGAGGACTGTCCCAGGCTGCCAACTTATAGGTGGCCAGAGTGACCTTGTCTCCCCAATCGTCACATTTGGTTTCCTCAATTCTTCTCATGGGTTTTGGGGTTAGACTGCAGTGATATGATGCCCGCTTCGCCCTGACACGGAGAGATCATATGCAGTGGGGATAAGAAACCATAAAAGCGGGGTGGCTCCCAGTCTCCTAATTAGGAATTCTCTATGTTCCCACCTTCCACTGACCCATCATAAATCCTTCCACAGCTAACATCTCTGTCATGCTAGAGTGGCCACAGGTCCTTGAACTGCCCCTTGCTTTCACTCTCTCAATGCCTGCAACTGCATCCCCTCATGACCCTTCCTCACTTCTCCAGAAAGATGAAAGCTCTTCTCCCCACATAACAACATGCCTTTAGCCTCAATGCTCCATGGAAACCTCACCGTGCTGCGTGCTTGGCCTATACACACACTGGTGAGCCTCTGGGGAAAACTACCCCATATTAGTCCCTGATATATTGTGGCCCAGTGTACACATTCACAGTGAATGCTCCTGAGTTAATTAAACATAGAAAGCAAGCCTTACTGTCTCTGCTACAGGGGTAGAGCAAACCTTCAGCATTTACCTTGCTGTTCACAGCTCTCTGACAGATGTCTATATGGCTGTGCTCACTGCACTGTCTAGCTGAGTGGAAGCAGGTGGAGACTTCAGGACCAGATATCAAAGTGGACGAGGGAGAAAAGACACTTCTTCGGTTATTATCCTTTTCTGCTTTTCTGGAAGTCTGGCACTTTCAGCCTTTTTACAAAAGCCACTATTCAGCCATGGGCAGAACCACTTCTTAGTTCTNTAGGGTAAGGGTCTCAGAGTAAGGTGCTCTGTGAGGCGGGTTTTTACTCTGTGAGGGGGGGTTCAACTTCTTTACCTTGACCACATCCATGTACTTGGACTGCACCGGGAACAGTGGGATGTCCTCGTCTTTCTTGAGAGTTTTGTAAATCTTCTTGAAGTTGATCACATCTTCAGGCCCAATCAGCATCAAGCTGAGGCCTTCACTGGTGGCACGAGCAGTCCGACCACTTCGGTGGATATAGATCTCTGAGGTGCGGGGCACCTGCCAAAGCAGCAACTAGGATCAGCACACAGACACTGCCCAACACTGCTCTTTCCCTCAGGACCATATCCCCAAACCGGCTCTCCACTCTGCAGGACAGAAACTTCTCTAGCACTGTGAACCAACTTAACCCTACTTCCAGACACACAGACAACCCACTACAGGCTCTGCTCTCCCATGGCCTCCACACTGGTTCAGCTCTTCACAATCAATCTGGATGTCTCTCGTCCTCTCCACTCCCATTTCCCTTGTGACCAGTACCATCCAGTCTACTTTAGTCAGCTTTGAAATTTCACAGCTCGGCATGGGTGCCTAATGACGGAATATTTATAACCAACAGTTACTGAGTGACTACTTGAGGCCAACTGTGGGGGACACGCCCCACCTTTTCCAGGGAACTCTTGAGGAGTGAGGGATAAGAGATTTAGATAGAAATATAGAGGGGAGAGAGAGACAGATAGAAACACAGGATAGCCTCCAGAGGGCCTGGATCCTTACCCACCGGCCCCTTCTGTCTCTTCTAAAGGGCTTTTTATAAGAATGCCAAGGGGTGGAGCAAAAGACCTCCCCCTAGCACAGCCAAGTGCAGCCCTTCCAAACACCTGGTAACCATGCACTTGGTCAGTCCATCCCCTTATGCAGCCCTGCTGGGTAAAGCAAGCTCAGATCTCACTAGGAAACCTCCTCTCTGGGCTCCCACATCCAACCAACCACAAAACACTTTGTATGTGGTGGTTTGAATGAGATGTTTCCTACTTGGTAGGTACTTGGTACCTGAATACTTGGTCCCCAATTGGTGGCCCCGTTTTTTGAGGCTTAGGAATTCTTACCTTGCTGGGGAAGTGTGTCACTGGTGGCAGGCTCTGAGGCTTCAGACGCCATGTACCATTCAGTGTACTCTCTGCTTCCTATCTGCTTGAGCTCTCAGCTCTGTTCCACCCACCTCCCACCTGTTAGCTCTGCTCCCTCATCACGGACTCGGACCACTCTGGAACCATGAGCAACTAAACCCTTTCTTCTATAAATTGCCTTGGCCATACTATTTTATCACAGCAATAGAAATGTAATGAAGGCCAGGCACATGCCTTTGCCTTTAATCCCAGCACTTGGGAGGAAGAAGCAGGTGGATCTCTGTGAGTTCAAAGCCAGCTTTTCTACAAAACAGAGTTCTAAGACAGCCAGAGCTATTATACAGAGAAACCCTGTCTGGAAAAACAAAACAAAACAACAACAACAACAAAAAAGAAAATGAATTGAAGGTAGTATCCTAGTCATATGAAATGCTTCATACTTCATTATCCACATATTCTAAACCAGGAAACTAAAATACAGAGTGGTCCACCCACTTCCCCTAGGTTACCCAACTAAATGTGTGTGGGAGCCAGGATTCAAAGACCATGCTAAGCCCAAGTCAACCTATAGCAGATATATTGTTCACAAACAGCACGGTATGGGTATTGGCAGCCCTGCCTCCCTCACTCCTGTGGCAACCACCACCAATCAAGTGCAGTGGCTCAGTGTCCACTATAAACTGTTTACTGTGATTCTGGAAATGAGGCTTGCTACTCTTCATCTTATAGAATGAAGAGCCAGCTCCTGACCGTGATACTCTAGGCCTTCAGCCACCTGCTGCTAACTTCCTCTGCAGGCCTCAGCAACTATTCACCTACTCATATCCCAACAAGTCCTCTTCTCACTCCAGGCTGAGGGACCCTGTGTTAGTTAGTCTCAATTTGATACAAGTTAGAGTCATCTGGGAGGAGGGAACCTCAACTGAGGAAACACTGCCATCAGATCAAATGGCCAGTGGACAAGACTGTGGGGCATTTTCTGGATTAACGATTGATGTGGACAGGTGGTCTTGGGTTGTCTAAGCAAGCAATCGGAACAAGCCAGGAGGAACAAGCCAGTCAGCAGCACTCCTTCATGGCCTCAGCTTCAGTTCTTGCCTCCAAGTTCCTGCCCTGACTTCCCATCATGGTGGACTATAAGCTGTAAAGTAAAATAAACCCTCTCCTCCCCAAGTTGCTTTTGGTCATGGTGTTTATCACAGCAGCAGAAATTTAACTAAGACATACCCCAAACACACCTCCCTACACAGTCCTTATCTCCCAACTTNTCCATCCTGGAACGGTAGCATCTTCTAGAAAGCACTCAGCACCCTATCAAACTCTATTACATGGGATCATTTTCTGCCTTACGTTATAGTGGTAGTCCTATCTCACTTTTCCTCTACGGGATGCAGTACTTCTTAGGGTCTGGGACTATATACAGTGTGTGGTTCTGGTATCTTCTACAACTGACCCAGTCCCTCTGTTCCAGAGATGTGCTAATCTGAAACTGGTACTCCAAAATATTTTTCAAAGCAAAAGAATTAAAGATGAAAAATAATAAAAAAAACTGCTGTGGAATAATCATTTTGTACACTGTAAATAAGTATTATTCTCATTGGTTAATAAATAGCTGACTGACCAATAGCTGGGCAGACAGAGGTTAGGCGGAACTTGTGACAAAAAGAGCACAGGGAAGGAGGAGGGCAGAGTTGCCAGCAGACCTGGAAAGAAGCAAGATGAACATGCCGTGCTGAAAAAGGGTACTGTCACGTGGTAGAGCATACATAAGAAATATGGGTTAATTTAAGTTGTAAGAGCTAGTTAGAACAAGTCTAAGCTATCAGCTGAGCATTTATAATTAAGTCTCTGTGTGGTTATTGGGAGCCAGGGGTCCCGATGAAAAACTCCACCTACAAAACCCATCCTAATAGGTGCCAGGCTTTCCACACTTACACTGTGGTAGGTGCTTCACTATCCACTCAGCTCTAACAACCCTAAGGGGAAGCTGTAGTTGTTGCTTCCAGCTTACAGAAAATGGCACTGAAACGAATGATGCCAAAGTACTTGCCCGAAGCTGTCAACCCTAAAGCATCAGAGGTGTTCAACTCCTGGCAGCAGGATCTGGAGCCCATGCGCCCTGCTGCAACTACCTGCTGCTGTTTGTGCTTCACAATCACTCATGTTACTGCTAAATTGGTCTTGAACATGCAGTCAGTGTTTCCAATTTGGTGGCCCAAGCTCTTCATGTATGTGCTTCACTAACCCAGAGACATACTACCCTGTCATTCAGAAAATGAGGGATCCAAGGGATAGAGATGAGAGAGAAAGGAAAGGATAGAGCTGGGCGGGTGGGAAGATGGGGAGGATCTGGGATGACCCAGACAAGGGGAACCATGATTAGAATATATTACATGAAAAAGATGAATAATCTATTTTCAATAAAAATTAAAATTATAAAAACAAAAACATACTGCTGTGGTCTGTCTCCACTAACTCATGCTCCAAAAATTCATGCTGAAGCTTAGTTCTTCAGTCTAACAGGTGCATCAGTGTTGGGAGGGCCTAGTGGGAGGTGTCTGTGGGTGCACTGGGAAGAGGCATGGAGTGAGTTCTTGCTCTCCAGGGCCTGGATAGGTTACCATGAGATGTTACCCAAGGCTGTCTCCCCCATGTTCACCACTGCACTTGGCACCTGCTTCCCCTTCCACCTCAAGGCTCCCACCAGAAGCAGAGCAGAGAAGATATTGGTGGCATGCCCTCGAACTTTCCAGCCCCCAGAATCAATAGGCACATCCTCTTTACAAATTACCCAGTCTTAGGCACTCTGTTATAGTTAACAGAAAGCAGACTAAGACATATGCTCAACCATTCCATGGGAGGGTAAGGGGGTGGGCAGGGCTAACACTTTAATCTGTAGACGTAAGCAGCCTGAAGAGGAAGGCTACTTGATAGGAGGCTCACTGTTTCAAAAACAGTAACAGTGGGCACGAGATACCAATGGGAACATGTAGCAGGGAGCCGAGGAACACTACTCCTCCCCTCTGCTCCAACCTTTGCCTTAACACTTCCCCATTCACTGCAGGGAGCAGGAGGTGAGGGAGCCCTTTAGTGCTAAGAGCTGTACCTGGTAATGGATGACATGCTGAACTTTAGGAATATCCAGACCCCGAGCTGCCACATCTGTTGCCAAGAGAACACAGCTGTGATGGAAACAAAGCACAACCATAACTATAAATAATAACAATTATTAGTCAGCTTAGCATCCACTAAGCACTCCACACTACAGCCCTACAAGGTAATACTATTACCTCCCTTTTACAAGTAAGCTGGGGCTGAGAAATTAACTTTCCATTGTGTGCATATGCCTATTCTGTTGTGGAATCAGGACTCAAAACCTGGGTCGTACCATCTCAACACATGCTGTATTCTGTCAATGAATGAAATGAAGCCACATACATCCTGGGTCAGTGTCTCTGTCTCCTAAGACCTCACTTACTCTCTTCCATTCTGATAAGATTGCCTCACTCTTCCCTAGACAGACAACTTGTACCCACTCCCTGCATCACAGTTGGTCCACAGGCAGATGGACAAACATGAGGAGGTGTGGCGTGGGCTCTGGAGTCTGACAGATCCATCTGAGACCCAGCTCTGTCACTTCCACATTATGAACCTTGGGCAAGCTAGTGAACTTTCTAGACAGCACTCTATCATCTACAGAGTGAGAAGAGCCAAGGTAATAAGTAGTAGTAGGAGCACTGGTGATTCTCAAAAGTCACACTGGGCAGCTTTTCTAACACTTCCCCTTCACGTTACCAGTCACTTTCTTTTTCTAGCAATCCATCAGCACCTATTACCCTACAGAGGAGACAATGAAGCACAGAAACACTGACTAACTTGACCAGCAAGGAAGTGAAGGGTTCAGGATTTGCTCTCAGATACTCTGGTTATAGAGTCTGTGTTCTCAATCACAATGTATTCTGCTGCTTCTCAAGGATGTCAGAAGTAACCGGATGCCCAGGACGTCATCTGTTGTCTGAGGAGTTACCGGAAGTCTCCGAGAATATTAACAGCAAACAAACACGATTAATGCGTGACATTGCCAAATACGGAAATAAAATTAAGGAAAAGAGAGAAGAAGAAGAAGAAAAAAAAGGATAGCTAGCCTGTCTTCTGCTGCTAAGGCACCTGTGACAGAGGGTGGGGTCCCTAGTTCCCTGGCCCCCTGGGTACAATGGCTCATGGCTCAAAGCCAGGCCTTTAGAGACAGGCTTCACTTACTCTTCCAGACGGGCAAACTGTTCCAGGTTTCTGAGCCTCTGTTTCTGGTGCATGCAGGCATGCAGAGTCAGCGGCATTATGTCCAGGACCTTGAGGAGTCCAGAGAGGCGTTTGATGCAGGAGATACTGTTGGCAAACACCAAGCTGCGGCCTGGGTACTGCATGAGAAAATAGTAGAGATACAAGTCTTTCTCATCTGTCTCACAGTGGATCTTGGTCTCTGTCAGCGTCTCCACTGTACCCTCATTCCTTGTGAGGTCAATGACTTTTGGCTTGCCCCGCATGCCAATCTTCTGCATGAGAAGGTCAAGTTTGGCGGTTTTATCAATTTTCTTCACGTGCTTCTTATGAAGGATTCGAGCAGGAGCTTGGTGTACCAGGGTTAGTGTGGCAGAAAAAACAAGAGTTTGTCGACTCGGGTTGTACTGGGAGTCATTTAGCATCTCTAGAAGCTGGGAGAGCTCAGCAAAATGGCCTTTCTCAACCATCCGATCAGCTTCATCTATCACCAGACACCTGCAGATCCAGACAGGCCACATCACCGGTTAGTGCAACTGCAGGGAAGAAAACCTCTATAGAATATCCTGCTCCCACCCCACTCACAGACTCTCATTCACACACACAGGCACCCTACCATCACCACTAGGGCATCAACTAACTTCTCTCACGCATGCTTGGTTTTCGAGGCTAGGGCCTGGATGGCCACAGTATTCTATGGTAGTGAGAAAGCACTGCACACACAATCCTGTACACACCACACACCTCAGGCTCATTTCAGAAAGCGTAAGAGAGAAGGGAGAGAGGCTGCCTCTCACCTGAGCTGCCGAAGGTTGCTCAAATGAGGATGTTTTTCTTTAACTAGCTCCCAGAGCCGACCAGGGGTGGCGATCACAATCTCTGGATGGCGATTCAGCATCCTCTGCTGTTTCTGCGTGGACATTCCACCAACTAAAATTGCTGTTTTAATCCCTACAGGACAGAAAACATATGGACACTGTTTTTCCATCCGGCTGCTCATCCTCTGGATTAGCACAGGGTCACAGCACAGCTTTCTATGCCAAAGAAGTGCTGAAGAAGTTGGCCTGGCCTGACTCCTAGAGGGCTCACCAAGTAGCCTGTGGTTTGTGGTCTGGACCCTGTCTACTTTGCCATTTCTTTATTCTCTCCTTTCTAACCATAACAGAAAGGCTGGATTTGAATCCAGTCACACTGACCTCCACAGCTCTGACCATGAGCAGTGGTGCACTACAATGCTGGGAAGGATGCTTATGTGACATGCCATAAGGAGCCCTTCCCATGCCCTTCCATTAGAGTGACCCTGAGCTCTTCTGGGAGAGGACTGCTTCCAGCCCAAGGGAAAGGACTGAACAACAGGATAACACAGCTGAGGTGCTTGCTCAATAAGTGCCTTGCACTGAGTTAGAGCTCAGCCGTGCACTGTGGAGTTTGTTAGGATAAACACCATACTGTGGAAACCCTTCCCAAAAGGTACAGACTTAAGCTTTTATCTCAAGGCAATCAGGAAACTTGTTATTAAAAGGTTAGGTTATTCACAAACATTTTAGAGATCTGGTCCCCTTGAGGGAACTGAACAACTCAATCGATTCTAAAGGACTTAATTCTCCAGCACACGAGAACGCTCCCCTAGAGGACAGGAGCCACAGCTCTCACTGTTGTCACCTGGCATTTAGAAACTTGCTTAGAAACATGTGTTAAGTGAAACTAAATCTCACCTGTAAACCTGGCCACAGCATCAATGTGCTGTCTGACCTGGACAGCCAGCTCTCGCGTGGGCGTCAGGACCAGTCCCAGCAGAGGGCGCCTTGGGTGTACTTTATAGACAGCGATTTGGTCACACAGCCCCTGCTTTAACTTCCCAGCCTGCTCTTCATCAAGCTTTTCTTCTCTGTCCTCAGTTTGCTTGAGGATAAGCTTTTCCTCAACCAAGGACGAAGGTCCTTCACCAGCATCATCACCATCACAGGAGAGCAGTGCCTGGGCTGAGGCAGAGGCACTAGTCTGGGCTTTGGCCTTAGCCCCAGCCTCACTGGGCTGTGCTTCATTCTCAATTCTGGCCTCATCAGGCAACACTCCAGACTCAGTTCCGTCCTTGCGAGGTGATCCAAGGTCGGAAGCAGCTCCTATCCTGGTCTCTCTCGGTGGTACTCCAGTGCTATTTGGGATGGGTGGAGCCCTCATCTTATGCCACTGTAGCACTGCATGAATCATCGGGATGGCAAAAGCAAGAGTTTTCCCGCTTCCTTAGAAGTAAAGCAAAAACAACAGGAATCCATGATGTAGCATGTCACTGTTTGGAGCTCCTGCCTTTGCATAGAAATAAGGGAACCTGAAAGAGCCAAGTGTCACCCTGACCAACCAAAGCACCACCATTCCACACAGGTTCCTGCAGCGCATGGCAGCTGGGTATTTGGGATAAAACAAGGAAAGGTACAGAATGGTAACACTAGATCTGAAGTCACCAGTGACAAAGGACAAACACCCCAGTGATGATACCATAAAAGAAAGAAGAGTGAGTCTGTCTTACTGTGGGGAAATCTGTGCATCACTTCAACGTTCTTCAGTGAAGGAATTATGTAAATAGTTCTTTTCAGAACTCTTAGCAAGTTTGTCTCTAGGCCTGAGTGTTTTAAAACTGACCTCTGAAGGCATTTGGAGCCCACATCATCCAAGAGGTCAAAACAAACAGGATACTACAACCTCAAAATTTGAAGTACAGCTTTTCTCCTTAATTGTCATTTTACTTTCTGCATTTCAGTTACTCATGGTCAACTATAGTCCCAAAATTATTAAAGTGACAAGTCCATAAGTAAACATTTCATAAACGTCAAGCTGTTAATCTTTCCAAGTAGTAGGGGGACTCTCACAGTGTCTGGCTCCGTCATCTTTCCAAGTAGTAGGGGGACTCTCACAGTGTCTGGCTCCGTCTACACAAGACGTGAGTCTTCCTTCTGTCCGGTGCATTCACACCGTATGTCACCCACCTGTTAGTCACTCAGACTGTGCGCCCCTGCTTATGTTCAGGTAGTTCCTACTTGACTCACTGTCCCAGCACCTGAGAGGAGCTCTCCCAGAGCAACTCCCATATGCTAAAGAGCAGCTGCAAGGTGTTCTTTGATTGAAAACTGGAAAGTCTCAACTTGGGGAAGAAAAACATCATGAATTGGTTACTAAGATCTACAATAAGAATGAATATTCTTTCCATGAAACTGTAAAGAAGTTAATGTTAGCTTTGCTGTTATATTTCAATCTGCAGACAGTATGAGCACAGTGCATATAGGCTTGAGATATAAAAGGCATTCATAATCTACATAACTGTGCAGGAAAAAAGTATGGAGTTCAGCAGCATCTCATCTGTGTCTGGGGATCTACTAGGGGACCTGAAAGATATCCTTCCTGGATATTGAAGTTAACAAACACGAATGTCCCAGGAAACATCAATCATGGTCTAATCCTAATCCTAGTCCTAATCCGAACCTGCAAAGAACTCTCATGGGCTGATGAGATGGTTCAATGGATAAAGACACTTGCCACTATGCCTGAGGATCTGAGGCCGATCCCCAGACCCACAAGTTGTCTTCTGACCTCTATACACAGGCCTCAGCTTGTACAAACCTACACATGAATGCACACACAAACATAAATAAATGTTTTTAAAAAACTTTTATGAATAGTTTTCAAAGGAAATGACCAGTTCTAAGTAAAAAAATAACCACACCAAAGAAGCTAAACATTAGAAGCAAAAGCTTGAAAAAAAAATTAAGAAAAATCACAGACTCTCATCAAAGACAGAGACAGCCAAAATATATCATAGCAACATCTGTATTTGACAGTCTGAGAAAAATAAAATTGACAATTCAGAACTACCCAGAAAAAAAAATCCCTTTAAAACAAATACAAAACAAAGGCTGCTTTAGTCTTACAAAAGCTGAACTGATTCACTGGCAGATCTCCTATAAATGATGCTAAGTGAAGTCTTCCACACAGAAGAAAGGATGGTGGCCGATGAAAATCTCCATGTACACAGGGAATGAAGTGCACCAGAAATTACAGAAGCAAAAAGAACTGTTTCTCTTTAAATCTCTTTAAAAATAACTGCTTACAGCAAAACACTTAAAACATAGTTCTGATTTCCAGCACAGATAGAAATAAAAATACCCAACAAAAAGTACAAAGGAGGGGGAGATGGAAAGAAAAGAAGCTCTTGAGAGGCTCTTGTATCACACACACTGTATCACTTGAAGGTACACGATGATAAACATAGTGTACAACACATAAGGGAGTGTGAACCCTAAAGCAAACTCTAAAAGACACAAAGGCTGTGGCTACTAAACAAGAGAGGAGACAGTACAATGAATGTGTATTTGGTCTCACTCCCAGTTCCGGGCACAGAACTTCTGATAGGGGCATCTTTTGTTACAAAATTTAACCTCCACCTTCCATTCCTGGCGTAAGACAGGAGGCTCAAAAGCCTCAGGAATAACAGGGTCTTTTGTAAATTAATGAGATGACTGTAAGCTAGAGACTATCTCTAGAAAACTTCAGGATGGAGCTGGTGGCCGCAGGGCAGGAACTTTCACACACATTCTTCCTGATCACCAGAGAGGGGGACCGAAGCCCGACTTCAATCTCCAATGACTAAGGCTTACCTCTACATAATAGGAGGAAGCTCCATAAGAACACTACAAACATTGGGACTTGAAGAGCTTTCCAGGATGGTGAACACATAAAAGGTGGTGTGCCAGATGGACACACGGAAGCCCTCTGTCCTCTCACTGCCTTCAACGTTTTGCCTTATGAATCTCTTCAATCGAGCTGTTGCTGAGTTTCACCCTTTAAGCCAGTAAACATGTCTCCCTGAGTTCTGCGGGCTATTTTAAAGAGTATTAAACTGAGGAGGCTGTCACATGCTCCTTAATTTGAACAAATACATCAGGAGCAAGGGCCCAATGAAGAAACAGTCTTGTGAGACTGGACCTGAGCTTGATGCAGTAGGTCTAACCCCGGAAGTCAGAACTGAACTGTGGAATAGGACATGTGACTGGAGTTGAGGTGGAGAAGAGGTTGGTTTGGTAAAACCCCACAGCACCTGTTGTACCAGAAGTGCTTTATGGACACAAACATCTTGTTTTCTGTTGTTTTGTTTTGAGACGAGGGTCTATGCACCCTCATCTAGCCACCCCTGGCTGGCTTGGAACTTGTTCTGCAGACCAGGCTGACCTCAAACTCACAGACCCTCCTGCTTCTTAAAGGCATGTACCATCAGAGTTTTTACTTGTTTGTTTTCAAAAACAGCCTAATAGGAGTTGAGTACCCCAACCCAAAAATCTGAATTCCCAAATACTATAAAGTTTTAAACATTGTGAGTTGCCAACATGACCTACAGGCTGTATGTTTAAGGAATGTATGAAATATAAGTGAATTTCATACACAGACTTGGATCCTATCCCTAAGATATTCCACTATGTAGATGCAAATATTAATTTAAAAAATCCAAATCTATAACACTAAGTGTCTCAAATATTTCAAATAAAACTTAATCTGTACTATCACTAAAAAATTTTTAAAAATCTCAAACAAGGTAACAGCAAAGAACATCTGGGACAAAGGTCAGAACAACAGATCTAAACTCAGCTGTTTTCCATAACCACCTAAGTATAAATGGACTGAATACCTCAGTTAAAAAAACAAAAATTATGCACTACTCACAAGAAATGCGTATTAAATAGAAAAGCAGTTTGTCCAAAGTAAATCTACAGAAAAGTATGGAAGACAGACCATACTAGCATCAGAATGAACAGCATCTGAAAGCAGATGTTAGAACAGAGAACTCTGGAGGATACAGATGGTTCCTTCATAATGGAAAGGAGCCAACTCACTCCAAGACTTAACCAGAATATTTTAATATACAAAATATTTATGAACCTGGTAACACTGTCAGCTACATGGAACAAAAAACTGGACAGAATTTTAAGTGGAAAACTATCACTCAGGGAAAAAAAATTAAACAACAACAAAAAAACTCTTACATTTTCAAATTTAAATCTGTACTTAAAAAAACTTACCTAGAAAGGAAAGAGCAAGCCCAGATGAATTCTAACAATATTTAAGATTGAAAAAACAATTATTTAAAACTATTTCAGAAAACATTTTCACAAGTTATTGAGGCCAGTGTTACTGTCAACTCTAACACCAGACAAGAATATTACAAGATAGATGAATATTCTAATTTCATGTTCACATTTCACCAAATCCAATATGTAAACTGCACATTGTGATCAANTTCACTGTTTCTCTGGAATATTTAGTTTTCATTTCTGAAAATCAATATAATTTACTGTTATCAAGGGACTAAAAACAAAATCCCACATACCTAAATACATGCAAAAAAAATTTGTAAAAACAATATAAGGGCTGGGCGGTGGTGGCGCACGCCTTTAATCCCAGCACTCGGGAGGCAGAGGCAGGAGGATCTTTGTGAGTTCGAGGCCAGCCTGGGCTACCGAGTGGGTTCCAGGACAGCCAGGGCTACAC